>CADDXX010000030.1:2514344-2546778 GCA_902810485.1 Alauda arvensis
CAGGTGAGAGACCCCCGGGTCCGCCCCGGCAGGTGAGAGACCCCCGGGTCCGCCCCGGCAGGTGAGAGAGCCCCGGGCCCGCCCCGGCAGGTGAGAGAGCCCTGGACCAGCCCCGGCTGGTGAGAGAGCCCCGGACCAGCCCCGGCAGGTGAGAGAGCCCCGGGTCCGCCCCGGCAGGTGAGAGACGTCCGGGTCCGCCCCGGCCGGTGAGAGAGCCCCGAGCCCGCCCCGGCAGGTGAGAGACCCCTGGACCAGCCCCGGCAGGTGACAGATCCCGGACCCTCTCCGGCTGGTGAGAGACCCCCGAGCCCGCCCCGGCAGGTGAGAGAACCCCGGATACCCCCTTGGACTTCGTCCCGCCTGAGAGAGCCTCCTGACTCCCTTCGGACCTTGCCCCGCCTCCGCCGCCAGGTGAGGGACCCTCGGAGCCTCCATCGGATCCCGTCCTGGGTCCCCCGGCAGGTGAGAGACCCCTCAAGGCTCCGGTCCCTCACACACTGGGGGCACCGCACCCCTCATTTGGCGAGGGGGCTGCGTTCCACAGCCCCGTGCCAAGGCGTCACCCCAGCCCAACTGTGGGGTGGAATGGGGTTGTGTTTGGCTTTGGAAGGCGATCCCAGTTCGGGATGGCGGGAGGCTGGAGGGGCACCTCTGTTTGTTTGCAGGGGTCATATTTCAGAGCGGGGAACCCCATACCGAAGACTGGACCGAGAAACTTCACCCAGTATTGGAGCGGGTCACCCCCGTACTGGGGCGGGGGTCCCGGTCGCACACTGGAAATGGGGCAGTCCCGGCTCTGTTTCGAATGGAGARACCGACACCCCGTGTTTCGGGCAGACCCCTTCTCCCCGACACTGGGCTGTGGAGGTGATGCTGGCAGCAGGGCCGGGCCGGGAGCGGCCGGGGGAGCGGGAATGACCCGCTACGGGGCGGCCCCGGGGCCCCAGGCTCCCCCCGCACTGCTCCGAGATGCCCCGGGCTGCCCCGAGCTGCCCCGAGCCTCCATCGGCCCCTSTAATTCCGCCTCGGGAGTCCAACACCGGAGCAAAACAAAGACCCAGCCGGGCTGAGGGCTGATGTTTTCCCTCGCACGGAGGGTTTCCTTGGTAAAATTCAGATGTTTCCTTGGGTCTCGATTAAAATAACAAAGTGGGGTATTTACTAGGATGTTATTTCAAGTCTCTTAAGTCCCTGGTTATGTCTGTTGCGATTTCTCCGCAAATACAAAAACAAGCGCTGCGATGATTTATTTGAAGGAATGTAGGTGTTTCGCCAAAACAAACACGGCTTTTTTTCTTTTTTTTTTCCTTCTCCCCCCACCCCCGAAACAATCACTTCTCACGAGCATTTGTCACTGCAGCCTCTTGGATTTCCTTCTGCTGTACTTTTACAGGTGTCTTGTCACAGTATCGCAGGAAGGTTTCTAATGCCAACCAGTGGCTTTGCTCGGTATGTACACGCACTGTGCAGAGACGTGGCTGCCACTCCCAGGACACCATCCCAAGAAAAACCCATCCTGAGAAATTCCTGTCCCATGCAGTGCTGGATGGGCAGGCCTGAAGCCATTAGCACACCTTGCACAGCATTTGCAGGGTTTGCACAGGGCTTGCACAGCCTGTACACGGAGCTGGCATGGCTTGCATGGCATTTGCACGTTCAGTGTGTTCACACAGGGCCTTGCACACACCACCTCCTCAGCAGTAGTAACCCCCAGGAGCCTAACCCAGCTGGGGCAGGAGGAGGAAGGGCTGGCAGAGGAAGGCTTCTTTAACTGTTATTCTTCTGTCAGTCCCTTACTCAATCCAGCCTGACTGTTCATATACTAAAGGTCATTTTTTAAAACCATCTGACAAGACTTCCCAGCCCTGAGGCCTCACTCCTCCCTGGCCAGGGTGCTGGGACTCCACTCAGGAGCCCTCCCAGAACCAGAACATGGCAGCAGGGTCAGTGCTCAGGGCATCTCTTCTCAAAGATGGGAAGGGTGAAAAGCACTGTCCAGTCCTGTCCCACTTGACCCCACCTCAAAGAGCAGCCCCAGGCTCCAAACTGTGCTCCTGATGCTGCCACTGCAGTGTATGGCAGCACTCCCTTTCCCAGTGCTGCCCAAGGAAGGGATCAAAAGGGTCAGCAAAAGAATGGAAGGGTGATGGGGTGGGAAGGACTGTTGAATGGGCAAATAAGTCTATCCATAAACCTCTGGGCTCTTGCAGTGGTTTCTGGAGCATCCTGCCTGGAATAGTTTCACACAGACAGTTTTATGGGAAACAGTGAAAGGTTCAAAAATGGTGAGTGTGGGCCTAGCCTTAGGCCCCCAAGTCTGTACATCCTCCTGCAGGTTGGGGTGCATGTACCTGCCACACATGCTGGAACCCCAAGTTTCACCAAATTCCCTGGGACTGGAACTGTCACTGTCACTGCATTTTTGATGTGTATCTTTCAAAAATTAAAGTTACATTGATGCAACAGACAGCTGTGCCTCCTGTTTGTTCCTCCCCCACAACTTTTTTTGTCCATAGACCTCTTCTAAGCCCCCGGTGTGGGCACCAGGGCCAAATCCCTGCCTCCTGCGAGCTGGCAGAGCTGAGCAATGGGTTCCTGTGCATCAGATTTGCACCACACCATCCTTGTCCCTGTATGCAGCTGTCCCCATGGCAGAGCTTTGTGCTGCTGGGTGACAAGAGCCAGATCCCTGTGCTCACTGTCTGAATGGAGACCCAGACACAAGCACACACACGCCCACAAAACCCTGGTGACATGGACACGCATCTGTGAGCATGTGCCCACACCAGAGGGCACACACACACACACACACACACACACACACAGGTACACCAACCCAAGCAGCAAATCCTGCCTGGCCCTGCCATAGGGTAGCTGTGAAATCCCACAGCTCATCCTCTCAACCACATTGCATCTATCGAGATGCACAAGCACTGACTTTCCCATCTGTTCTCCATTGCAGCCTCATTTAAACCCTTTTGGGCTTTCTTGAATTTCCATCAGCCCAGCCCAGCCCAGCTGCAGGACCTTCCCAAGCCTCCCGAGCCCTGTGCAGCAGCACAGCAGCTCCTACCCCCAGTCCTTCCCTGTGCTGGGGATGGGCTCCCTTCTCTCCCACTGCAAAACTTTTGTGCATAATTTCAYGCTGGCAAAAAGCCACCTTCTACCAGCCCCCCCCCTTCCAAACCCAAATTAGCACGCTGCTGCAGCAGCAGAAATTGGAGAGGAAAGGCTGCAGTTTTATTTTACAACTCAATTAGCAAGTTTATACAGAAAAAAACACCCACATAACTGAGGGAGATTTTATGTCCGTTCAGCTTCACCAGCAAATAGAGCAGTTCCTCCTGAGGGCACTCCCCACTGCTGTGGGCACAGAGATGTGCTCCTGCCCATGGGGCCCCTCAGCCAACGTGGTGATCCTGGCTCCAGCCCTGCTCACTTGCTCCATCTCTCTTTGCTCTTACACTTAAAAATCCTCTGGGTATCTCTATCATGGGCTGAAAAATGCAGTTTTGAGACTGTCCTGACACCCTGTTCACCGAGTATTAAATCTGAACTGTGCCAAAACCTAAGATGAAGATAAAGGGCCACATTTGCCTGTAATTTTTCCCTAAGAACCAGTCCCAAGGAACATGAAGCCAATGGCTTCCTGACTCCTGAAACAGCTTGCACCGTGTCCCACTCCAGTCTCTCTTCCTTGACCAACACACTCTTCTGGTCAAGTTTCTGGAAAGAAGGGGACAGTCTCTCACTAGGCCAGTTTTCTGGGAACATTCTTTGGATGGTGATTTGCTTCAGGATCAGGAAGGGATCATTCCTGTCTGGCTGACACTTGAGCTTTTCCCCTCTGTTGCAATCCCCCTTCCTGAGCTCTCTGTTTTTGTGCCCAGCACTGCCAGGCTTGTCCTCCTGTGTTGTCCATGGTGGCTGGGGACCTTTGTGCATAGAGCACTGAATCATTTTCACCCACAGGGGCTGAAATTCACCTGGTCATGGTGAATCACCCTACCATGGCTATCTCCTCTTGTACAGCTGTGGGCAAGATCCCAGTCTGGCAGATGGGCTGCCCTACTGATGCTCTTCAGCACATGAATGGATTTGATTCAACTAGAACCCCACCAGGCATGAAAGACCACTTCTCAAAGTAGGAAACTGAGGCAGAATGGAAATCCTCAAGGAATAACCACGTGCCTCATGTTTCAGCCACATTCCCAGAGCTTTGCACCTCCACCTCACCTTCTCTGTCATCAACCCTTTCTGATGGAACACAGATAAGCTGCAGTGACAAACCCCTCCACACTTCAAAACTGAGGGTGTTTGCAGCTCTTTCTATTAGCTGAGCCAGTGGGGTTCCACCAGTTTTTCAAGTCTTGAGCAAATTCAGTGATCAGACTGATGATGCCAGTGGCTATTTGGAAGAGTGTGTTTTCCTGTAGTGACCACACAAGAAGCATCTTGGGGCTTCAGTTAACAAATGTCTTCTTCTAGTGAGATGGCTACAAGTGACAGCAGGGCCAGCTCAGCAAGTAGCTAAGCAACAGCATCRTTTTCTTTCCAAATCTTCCAGCAACTCCTTCCAAAACTTACTTAAACTGAAGCCAAGCTGAATTCTTTCTGATTTTCTGCTCAGGGATAGCCAGGGAAGATAAGACAAATCAAGGTACAAACCCCATGCATGAAACATCAGATGGATTCAAGGAYCCTGTAGGCTGCTTTGCTCCAGGCCCAGAGACCTGACATCAGCTCAGTCTGGCTGCCTAAAGCTGTCCTTGTCTCACATCACTTTCTGTTTGAGCACTGTGCTCTAGCTAGGGGACAGGAAATGCTTTGTGGAGAGTTCAATCCTTCTGGAAACAAAAACGCTTCTTGAAAAAGGCTTTCCARTATTCCCTCAGGGAAAATTGTCCTATTCAGCATCTGGTCGACAGGGTCTGGCATAAGCCACCTGAAAATAGTGAGTCAAAACACAATTGAGCACTCACTTAAAAAAAATAAAAATAAAAGCTGACTCTGGTTTTTGAGAAGTGCAGAGTCAGCAAGTAATTTGTCAATGCACCAAGCACAGGTGCTGGATCTTGGTGATCACTCACCCCAAGTGTCCTCTCGGTGGTAGTCTGGGCCAGAGTCTAGCTGGAAGGGGTGGGATTCACTTCCCTTGGCTTCTTTTTCAGCCTAACTAACCACCTTCTTCCCATTACAAGTTCCTGGAGAGAGAGCAGTACCTCCAGAAAGCAGTTCCTACAGCATTAACAGAGCCCAGGTGAGACAGCTGTCACAGAGGTCAAGAAAGCCATCAGCTGTCTCCTCCCCACCCCTGGATGAACACGTGAGATGTTACGAGGGGAAGCACTGTTCTACAGCTCTCCTCAAGTTCTGCTCCATGCTTCCTTATTCTAATATATTAAATCCTTGTATCTCCACTCAGTCTTTTTTYCTCTCATCAGTTTCCCACATCACTGTGTTCCTCCCTAACTTCTTGTCCTCCAGTTCCCAGGCCTTTTGTGGAGGCTCCTTAGACTTGGGGGCATCAGGGAGGAGAAGGGGAGACCTGGCTGGGAGAGTATTTGCCATCAGATACCCAAGGGAACACCAGAAAAGGAACAGAGTACCTCACCCTGATCTTTCCAGCTCCCAACTGCTCCTAGGAGTTCCTTGTCTGCCCTCTCCCCATCCCCAGTGCTGCTCAGGACTGTTGTGTCAGGCTCACTTCTCTGCCATTTGAGACAGAATTTCTCCATACARAAACCAAGTTCTTTGCTTTCTATTACAATGCAAAGTCTTACCAGCAACTCCAATTATTGGCAATAACTTCAGTAATAACTCCAGTTATCACATTCATAACTTTCTGGATGCAACTGTTCACCACTATGAACATGGAAGGAAGGTGTTTGGGTTTTGTTTTTTTYTTTTCCCTTTAAGTTATCTTCCCATCCCTTAGTATTGTTGCTACCTTTTCTCTCTCATYCACTTCAGTGCTCTAATCCCATACTTCTATTTTCTGCCACTGACCTGACAAATGGARCTAAGTTCTGGCAAATTTGGTTTCCTGGACAGTTGGTCTGGGGACACAAAAAGCTCTGGGGGTTATTTAAGGTGTGCAGATGGCCAGAGAAGATCTGCTACCCCTCAGCTCCAGCCCAGCACTCCTCCCTTCACTCCTCTGTGCCTGCTGCTGGGCTGGGCTGTGAGGAGGAGAAGGAATGGAGGAAGGTGGGTGTGTGGGTGGGGGAAAAGATGGGGTGCAAAGCTGTGTTTGATTGCAGTTTTGCACGGTCTGCATCACCTCCATYAAAGATTGTCCCTGCCATCCCTGCCAAGGCAGCACGTCCTTCCATGACAGATGTGGGGGATCTGGGACCACAGGAGAGACGCCTCTCACCTGAAAGGCCCCACAGACACCAACACACACCATGGGGAAACCGAGCAGTTCACAAACTGATTCTTACCACTGGTACCTTCTGGTCTCCYACCCACTTCTGCATTTTAACCCCACAGTTTCTGCTTGCCTTTTCCACCTTGCCTTTTCCAACCTTTTGCTTTGTAAACAAACATTCATGCCGTTGGCCTCTTTCTCCTTCAGCTGCTGAGCAGCATGAGAAGCTCGGACACCAACCCATCCCACAGAGTCCCCCMGTCGCAGCTCAGCAGAGGGACCGGGGGGTGCCATGGGACCGAGCATCATCAGGCAGCGTGCGAGCCCCGAGAAGGGCTCTCCCGGGGCAGGAGCACCATCTCCTGGAGAAGGGATTTATAGCACTGAGGCTCCGTGTAAGGGGTTTTCCAAGGCACAGATGGAACGTGGAAGGCACTAGCAGTTTGGAAGGCACCCACACTGGTTTCTCTCCGTGTAGGCTGTGAAATACACGTAAAGCAAGCCAGTACAAGTGTGTCCTGTGTAAAAAGGAGGGAGATGGAAAACTGTCTGCAGATGGGAACACATTTTGTGGGCACATTCTTCTTTCTCTGTGCTGTGCATTAGACAGACTTGAGTGTGAGTTGCAGGATCAGGTGTTAAAGTTTTTACTACAGGTGTATCAGGTGAAGTTCYATCTTATTTCACAACTGAGACTCTCTCTCAAAAAGTCATCAAGTTAATACAAAGAGCAAACCACATCTTGCTTAAGGAAGGGTCCTTTGCAAAGTTTTGAGGTGTAACTTAGAACAAGCTTTCTGCTTATATATCTTTCCATTGATAAATGCAATAAAAGGAGATTTATGCAATGTATTACRTCCTGCAGCCCTTGCATATTTATTTAGTTCTCCAGCAATAGGAYGAGGGGGAATAGTTTTAAAGCAAAATAGGAATTCTTTAGATTGGATGATAGGAAGAAATTCTTTATTGTGAGGGTGGTGAAGCAAACTACAGGTTGCCCAGAGAAGCTGGGGATCTCCTATCCCTGGAAGTGTACAAGGTCAGGTTGGATGGGGCCCTGAGCAACTTGATTTAGTGGAAAGTGTCCCTGCCCATGCCAGTAGTGGGGGGCAGAAGAGGATGMTCTTTAAGGTCCCTTCCACCTCAGGCCTTTTCATTACTCTATTATTTATATTTAATGCAGGCAATATGCTTGCCTTGCCTTGCCCACTTGYCTGTCCTTACACACCAGAACACTTCTGCACAGATTCAAGCACCTGAGACAATATTAGATTCTTTAATATGAATATATGGTGCTACCTGGGACAACCAGACCTCCAGCTGCTGCCTCTGAAAAGAGGGGGACATTCTAACCTTCTGCCTCATTGACCAGCAGGATGTCTATAGACCTTTTCCAACCTAAATCATTCTGTGAGTCCCAAGTATTCTGCAGAGAAACCCCAGGTACCAATTTTAGTAGGTATAATCTTCTCATAAGGTCACCTGTGCACATGACCTTATGAGAAGATCATCAGTATTTAGTAGGAAAAAAATAAATAAGATGGGACTTTCTGATACTGAAGAAATCCTTGAAGAGCACAGCACTGTGTGTGGGTTGTTTCAGCAGTGTACAGGGAGCTCTGCCTACTTCTGTGGTTCACACATTGATCTAGTAGTAGGTTAGTAAGTCAAAATATGCCATTTTGGGCTCCTTCATCTGTGTCCAGAAGAAAAGTGCAGCTCAAAATATCTTAATATGACTGGGTCTTGTATGAAATGAAGTGGTTGTTGGGAGGGCAGCTGCTGATTTGCTAACCAGCACTTCACACTTAGCACAAGGAGGTGTTAAATTCTGCCTCTGTCCTTTCTGTAGGGCCTCACCCTGCATGCAGAGTCAGTCTTGGCTGACAGTTTTTATAAGAGTCAAAGGCACAGGGACAGTCAAAGGTCATCCTAGGACTTAATGAAATAGCAGTATGGAAACTGCRAGTGAACCCAGATTTGAATCTTCTCTGTAGCTTTTTCCTCTGGATCTTCTCCATATTTTTTCCTCTGTACAGTAATGGCTTGTGGATACAATATTTTTAAGACAGGTTGTGAATATAAAGACTCATGAGCTCTTCAGGTAGACATAATTGTGCAAACAGAGGTAACCACTTGGGCTACATCTCTATGTGTAAATTAAATGTTTGCAAGAACACTCATTGGTACCAAGGCCAAGTGTTGTGGATCAGCCCAGGTCCACGTGGATAAACTCCTGTCATCTCCAAGACTGATGTCAGCTGAGAAAAGTCCCCAGCCTGTGTTAACAACTGAACTGCCCCAAGAACTCTTCATCAGGATCTGAGTCTAAAAACACACCAGAGACCCTCCTAACTCTGTGACAATGCTGACCTGGCTCCCTGGCACTATTTAATTTACTTGGGCAAATGTAATGCTGGAGACCCTGGAGATCAGGTCAGGGGACCTGACCGGCTTGTGTGTAGAAAACCTAGATCCTTGTCAGGATTGTCTGTGGCCTTGCCTTCATTCCTTCAAAAGCTTATTCCAGCATGGCTGGGCTGAACCTTAGCCAGCCAAGTGACTTTTCTTGTTGGGAGAAAGGTCTGGGCCTTTGGTATTTGGTGGGGAGCTGAGAAGCTGGCAGCAAGAGCAATGGAGAACACTGCCTTGGGAAGGGACCTCAGCCAGATCTGGCTGGGACCCTGGGACAGCCACAATCCTTCCCATCTTAGTTATTCCCTYTCTTTTGCAACAGGTCCCTGACTGCTTTTATGGGCAGCTTGGGAGAAGGATTAACGAAATACTAAAGTTATATTCACAACCTTGCACAGGATTGGAATGGATGTTCCTGGTGGAGTGTCAGGAAGGAAGAACACCTTCCATGCAACCATCTTTTCCTCAATTCCTGCATTTCCCTTTTTACTCACCACTGCCCAGACCACTTCCTGACTGTGTAATACTCGGGTAGCAATCACCATTCTGGTTTTGTAATTGCAGCTTTGAAMGCTCGAGTGACTGATTCCAGCTTAGGCTCCAGTCACATGAGCCAGGAATGGATACAGCTGGTTGTAGGACCTTGAACAATGTGATCTCCCAAGGAGACTTAATTTCTGTTCTCCTCAGGCTGATTGTTTCTCTCACCAGGTGGTGGTTGCTTCTTGCACTACAGAAAGCCGAAAACTTGACTCATGAGAAACACCCAAAATGTTTGCTACACCACTGTACCATAAATGGCTACAGCCCTCTCTGGAGATGTTTTTCCCTTTGTCTTTCTGAAGCACTATCTAAATTACCTCTCTAAAATCTCCAAGATCCATACAGTGCCACTTTAGTATTCACTGTTTTTGAGGAGTGTGATAAAGAAGTATTATGTGTAGATCCATTTCACTTGATCTACAACATGAGATWTGTTAGACACACATCAGCTGTGCCACTCTTTGGAGCAGAATTTTTCCTTTTGCCCATTGACTACAAAACTTATCTACCAGATCAGCAGAGAGCAAGATGCTGAGCAGGTCAAAAATCTAATTTAAAGCAAGAATAATCACTGTGAGACACTGAATAGGCAAGCAGTTACTGCTTCATAACACCTTCACAACTGCAGCTACAAATATCTTCATTAAAAAACATTAATTTAAATATTCATGTCCATGACCTGGTGAAACCCAGAATCTGTTAGCCACTTTCTATGTAAGAGTCAGAACATCTGGCTTAAAATGCCTATTGTAAAAAAATCTGTGAGCTAAACTCAGCTCCTGAAAGAAACAGCAATGACCTGGAAAGATGTTCACCTTCCTACCACAGCTGTGTATGAACAACTGGTTGATGAGATGGGCTRTACTGATTGTGTTATGAGACAGAGGCATCTTGCAGATCTCTTTGGACAACTGGATCACTCTATCCTGGCTTGCTGTCCCCTAGAAAAGGTTGAGCCATTGAAATGTCTCTCAAGGCGTCTGCCAAATTTGTTATCTTGGATTGAAAAGATGCAGCTGAGCCAGTGTGACTCAGTTTACCAAAAAACCTGCATTGTACTTGCCTTTTATTTCCATCACACACTGGAGGTATATGAGAAGAGACTGGTGAGCCAAATCAAACAGGTATCTGCTGAGTTCATGCCTCAGCTTTTCCCTTAGAGGGACACAAATCCTGGCCTCTCACCTATTGAGCTGCCAGGTTTTTACAATGGTTGGAGGAGCTGAAAGTTGTCCAGCCATTTCCTCCTCTGTTGTGTTTGGTTAAAATGGGTCATTAGGTTACAGCAGTGTTTTTCAGTGGGAAGCAGCCACAGAGATTGGCAGATACATGGAGCAACAGACAGAGCAATTGCTCACACCTTTTTAGGAAGAGGTGCTGAAGAATAACATGCTCACACCCCTTCACCTCCTAGTCCTTTCTCTTTTTCTTGCTAATTCCAAAAGCTGAGATTTTTCCTTCTGGGAKAATTTCAGTCAGGTCCAGAATCACTCATAAAACTGAGGAATTGTTCCAACAATGACCCTGAAACGTTTCCTAATTTTAAAAGGAAATCCAGGAACAAAACCTGGCCAGCTCTAACCTGGATGKTTCACACTGTGCTCTGGTGGGTAGTTCAGCAGAGAAGCCTAGGTCTCCATCACTCTCAGCCTTCACACTTACAGTCAGGAATCTGCATAAAGGGAGTCACTGCCACACTTTCACACAGGTAATGAGCAACCAGGAGTCAGCACCAAAACCAAACAGGCCTTGGGCTCTTGCTCATCTCCYACTAAATAACTTAGCACAAACATAAACACCTCCAGAGCTTATTTGGTGGGAGTGAGGGATGTAGTGGTAAAATCCTTGGGCAGTGGCTTTGATCAAGTGTGGGGTGAAGATGGACTTGAAAAACTTGGCAACATATTTAGGTGGAAACTTGAGCAGTTATTGACTGTTCCTTCACTTTTCCTGGACTGGKGAAATACTTTCCATTGCTCTACGTAAAGACTTAACTACCCAAAACCTATGGTTTCTCTGGGGGGAAAAATTATATATATGTGTATATATATATATATATATATAATATATACATGTATATATCTAATTAATATATAAATAATATACGTATATATCTATTGTAGATGTGATTTTTTAATAATATAGACAAGTTTCTGTGTTTTAGTGTTTGGTTTTATTAAACTGCCATCAGCACTGTAATTTAAGTAGGAAAAATAAATGCAGGAGTGTCTGCCTTTAGGACTGACTTCAGCCTCAATTACCACGAAAAACATAACCATACCCCACAGCCTGTTGGAGTATTTTGTACTCAGAAGTTCTAAACTGTTCCTGATCTARCTACTGAGGCTTCTGAATTGTCCAGTCTTAGGCAATGTTTTCTCTTCACAATTACAGAATGCTCACACAATATAGAACCTTGGGTTCCWGATTTCAATCTGAGGTTCCAATCTTGCAAAAATGTAACTTCTTTAAAAGATCTGGTTTTATCCTCCCTCATTAAATATGCTAATGAAGCCCATTCTTACACAACTCTGCCTAAGTAGACTCCGGATGTAAAATCTGATCATGTGACACCGAGGAGAAGTAACATAGATAAACTACACATTTTATCCAGAAACACGAAATTGAAGTTCTATCAATGACAGACCTGTATAGCTTTTGTTCGGAGCAGCTCCTCCAAATATTTAACCATGATAAACATGATGGTTTACCTGCAAAATCGAATTAAGAGGTCCTGTAAATTTCAGGGTTAGTCCAAGTAGCTACAACACCACTTTAAACATTTATTATACAGACTTTAATAACATTGCTGTCTTTGGGGATTACTGCATCTCCAGGTACTGCAAACCCAGCTTTTCTCTYTCTTAACTTTGCAAAGTGCAAAGCAATCCTGACATTTTGGGAAAACAAAGGGCAAAAATTGAAGATAAATCCTTACGAATTACTACACGCAGCTGAACTCTTTCTAGAGTGTAATCAGTTACAGACATACCATCATACTGATATGAATATATTTCATATCAAGATTTCTTGTTGTGACCTCCTCAGCTAATAGTCCTTGTAAAACAACCTCAAAAAATAAAATAAAAAAAAAGCAACACGTCCTCTAAGCCCCTAGAAAAAAAGAAAAAGAAAATCTGACCTACATGCAAAAACAAGTTTGCAACACTTTACACTATTAAGATGTACTTTTCTCAGCCCAGAGAATTTCTTTTTGTTAACAGGAAGGAATAAGAGCTCTCGAATCCTCTTCAGGCAGCAGCAGGAACTTCTATTACCCACGGGCACTTTTCTCAAAGCTCATCTCAAATATACCGCACCTGCAACGTGCAAACGCAAAGGAAAAACAGCAACAAGCAAGTATGCGAACAAACAAATAAAGCACAACTCCGGAAGGAAAAGGAACCACGCCGTGGTGCCCCGCGGGCAGGCGGGCCCGGGACTCGAACCGGCGGCCCCAGCCCCTCGCCCCGGGCTCTCCTCAGCCCCACGCCAGAGGCGCGAAAGTCCCGCGCGGTGCCGCTGCGCACGCGCGTCCCGGGCACCACGTTCCGGCCGCGCTTCGTGCCGCCATTTTGGGCGCGCGGCGCCGCCGGGTCCCGCCGAGCGCTGCCGCCCGCGGGCGCTGAGGCTGCGGCGGCTGCCGAAGGTGCTGGGCTCCGGGCTCTGGCTCCGGGCTCCGGGCTCCGCTCCCCCTGGGCGGCCGCAGCTTCTGCCCGTGCCCCGCTCCTCTCAGGTGAGTGCGGTGTCAGACAGCGCCCGTCAGAGCGGTTGCTTTGGAGCGCAGGCTGCTCTACCTGTATCCTGTGTCCTGCGTCTGGTTGCATTTAGAAATCCTTCTGTTATGGCGTGAGCTGTCTGTAAGTTAGYGGTGCGTGATAGAAGTATGCATTTTGATGGCTGAAGAGTTGCAAGCAAATACAAATGTGTGACCACTCCTGCTTATCTAAGTAGGTGGTAGGTGCCTGGTGTTCCTCTGACTGGTTTGGTTTTTTGAGATTCAATGAAGAAAGACTCGCCAGACCGTGTGCTTAGGAGGGTGGGTTCAGTTTTTAAATTTTTTTTTAATCCTAATACTGTCGTTTGGCTAAGTACGAAGAACTTTTCTAGGGTGTGTTTATAAGGCAAGAGGAGGATTTAGAGAATCAACACAAAACAGAATGGTTTGTGTTGGAAGGAATTTTAAAATTCATCCAGTTTCAGTCCCTCTGCCATGGCAGGGACGTCTTCTACTGAACCAGGTTGCTCAGAGCCCCTTCCAGACTGGCCTTGGACACTTCCAGGGGTGGGGCATCCACAGCTTCTTTGCACAACCTGTTCCAGTGCTTCACCACCTTCACAATAAAACATTTCTTTGTAATATTTAATCTAAACTTACTCCCTTTCATTTTAAAGACATTCCCCTCTTTTCTACTGCTCCATGTCCATATAAAAGGTCCCTTTCCAGCTCCTTAAGGTACTGTACAGTGCTATTAGGTCTCTGTGGAACTGTCCCTTTTTCAGGCTGAACAACCCAGCTCCTTAGCCTGTCTCCAGAGGAGAGATGTTCCAGCCCTCACAATTTTTATGGCCTCYTCTGAACTTGCTCCAGCAGGTCCATGGGGTTCTGTTCTGGAGACCCCAGAGCTGGATGCAGCACTGCAGGTAGGGTTTCAGTAGGTCAGGGCAGAGGAGCAGAATTTCCTCCCTGGACCTGYTGCCCACACTGCTTTTGATGTGGCTCAGATTGTGTTTGGCTTCCGGGACTSTGARTGGGCAGWGCTGGCTCATGTTGASCTTCTTGTCAACAAACACCCCCAAGACTTCATCCTCAGGGCTGCTGTCAGTAAGAAAAGTAGTACAAGAATTTTATGTGTATTTTTCTAATGATTTTTCTCCCGTCTTTCCTCATAGAGAGATACAGAGTTGTTAATTACTGGGCTGTGTTTCCTTTAGAAGATGTATTATGAATGAATAAGCCTTATGAGGTGGAAAGGTGAGTAAACAGCAAAAGGCCATTTTATAAACTGTAGGATTGTGGCTGTGTCAGTGTGATGCTGTTACTCAGGCTGTGATAACAGACARGCATTAATGCACAGATTGTTTCATTTTGTTATGTGTTTGTGCAAATAGGACATAGTTTCAGTGAAGGGGGAAAAGAAAGGGAGTAGAGTTGCARTCAGGCCTCTTCAAAAGTTTAAGTGTCTGTAGTGATCAAATGCTTCTTMCAGGCAGACAGAATCAATTCCTTAAGGCTGTTTTCCTTCCTTAAAAGCACCCTGATTTTCACTTTCTGTTACAGGGAAGCGTGGAAAAAAGGGGTCTTGTTGAAGCAGGAATTTGTCAGATCTGGATTTGATACTTTTTTACAGGGAGGGGTGTTTTTTGGTGTTCGGTGTTGTTTTGGTTTTTTTTTTTTTTTTGATTTAGAAGTTATGCATCCTTCTGCCCTACTGCTTTACAGGAGAGGTGTTCATTTATATTAGAGTGGTGGGTTTGTGGAGTATTTTTGTGTGTGTTTGTTTGGTTTTGTTTGTTTTTTAGTTTTTTTGTGAACTAGAATGATAGGGATCAGTATTTTTTCTGAAGACAGGTTGTATATTGAGTAGCTATGTCATGTATGCTTGTGATGAAAACTATCATGACAGTTTCACTGAAGATTTTTTGCAGGCCAARGGAGATTTTGCCCCAAAATCTTGTAGCTGAAACTGAAAGTTTAAGTTATAGCTTTACATAAAAATTCATAACTCAAGGTTGTCTTTGTCCAGACTATCCTTGAGTGTTTATCCACTGTCTTTGCAGTTGATGTTGTCTACCTCAAATTACTTTGTTAGAACAGCAGCTCATTTAATGGAATTGCTTGATTAAAGTATGGTCATACAGAGCTTTTTTAAACAATGTGAAGTCATAGATTCACTGAATCATTGACGTATTAATTGAACTGGAAATTGAACTTCAAGACTGCATTATAGATCTGAAAAGTACCTGAATGGTTTGAAGATATTTAAATTGTCAGAATTGGAGTGTTGAGACCATACAAAATACAGCTGGCACAGCTGTTACATGATGAGCAGTGCAGAAATGTTGCACATAAATGATAATCTCAATGTGTCCTTGCAATTTTGAGAAGCTTAAATATGCTATTGGTACAGTTGGTACAGACAGCCAGAGTAAACAGCAGAGTGTGGAGCTATAAGTTGTTGGTGATTTGAAGAAGTAATTTAGACAGAAAAAGCAGGGTGAGTAGGGAGAGGTCTTGGTCCTTTACATATTAAAAGGAAAGAGAAACAGACTGGAATACCTTGATGTTATTGTGGGAGCAACATTTTAGTTAAAAATTAATTTCAAGTGATAAAACTGGTTTGTAGCCATGTGAGTGAATCCAGGGGTACTTTTTTCATGTTATCTGAGCATGTCTTTACTAAGAGAATTGTGTGGAATTWTCCCAGTTGCCTAAAACATGACATTCTTAAATGTTTAGTATATGTTTTAGCCAGAATTTTAATCATATGCTCATAAACCATTTTGAAAACAAACGTAATATAAGGAGTTAGTTGCAAAGAAGAAATGCAGSAAATTATCAAGATGATCATACTCCTTTTCTTTGCACACAGGATGGAATCTCTGACTCCTTCACCAGACCTGGTAGATAAGAAATTGAAGATAACTCATGTAGAATGTCATCCTGATTGCTTGGTTATAGTGTTCCAGGCTCAACACAACTCTGGGTGTGAGCTGGACTATTACATACTACAAAATGAAATACAGCGTGTGTTGAAAGTAAAAGATGATGTCTGTGTTGGGGGATCTTGCTTGGTGGAAGACACAGAAGGAGAATGGCATAGAGGAAGAGTTCTGAAAAAGACAGGGAATATCTGTGAGGCTTTTCTTATAGACACTGGACATGTGTTGGCTGTTGAGGAARCACGTCTTGCTGCTGCTTGTGATGAACTGTTTCAGCTGCCTCCAAAGGTGGTTTTGGGTGTTTTTGCAAGCATACTTCCTCTGGGAGAAAGATGGGATCCAAAAGCCATTAACTATTTTTCATCTCTGGTAGGATTACAGATCACAGGTCATGTGAAGGCTGTTACACCATATCAGCTGTTTATTCTAGAAGTGCCTAAGATTATTACTGATGTTCTTGAACTGCAGCTGGGTAAATTTATTGATGGAGATTCATTTTGTCTTGTTGTAGAAACYTTAAGAGCATTGCCCCAAGGAATGCTTTGTAAGAGAATGCCACAACTGTTGAAACAGAAATACCCATTCAGGGAGTTACTTACCTTAAAAAATTCTGAGAAACCAACAGATTTTTTRCATGTTCCAGATCAACTCTTTCCATGTCTACCTGTTGGCAGTAAAGAAATTGTAAAAATAACTGGTGCAGTAAGCCCAAATAAATTTTATTGTCAGATACAGAAATGGCAGAAAGAGCTGGAATGTTTGACAGGAGCTATGCATTTGTATTATGAAGCTCTTGTTGGAGAAAATACCACATCTTTTGATAGCTTAGGGCTGCTCTGTGCTGCCAAGAGGCAAAATGGACAGTGGCATAGAGGWGTGATAAAACAACTTCTCTCTGACCATGTGGAGGTCTGGTTTATGGATYTTGGCATTATTGAAGCTGTGCCACCTAGTTATATTCGGAAACTGAAAGCTGAYTTCATGATATTACCAATGATTTCATTTCCCTGTGCGCTGTCTTGTTTTGGTAGTCAGGATGAAACAGTAATAAAATTTCAGCTCAAGGAACTTACACAAGCCTTAATAGGACAAACCTCTGTGTGTGCCCATGTTGATTTATACAACAACACTGAACACTTGTATTATATAACACTGGAGAAACCAAATCTTGGAATTAGTGCTGAGCATCCAGAGAACCAGAACGAGACAGCTGCACCATGTGTCTCGCCTTCGGAAACAAAAAGCAGAAGTGTTGCACTAAACCACAAACTRAGTCCTGAAAGAAACAATTCATCTAAGAATTACTCTGGAAACAAAGATACAAAAACCTGCTTACCTGAATGGGACATTGCTTTCTCCAGCTACTGCAAGAGAGAAGAGATGCAAATAAACTCTTTTTATGGAGCTTTTGTAGTTTATGTCATAAATCCATCTGAGTTTTGGATTCAGAAGTGTAGATACCAGAATGAGTTTAAGGTCTTGATGCAAAACATTGCCTGCACATACAGTCAGTGTAGAGATCATGAGATGGTCCTTAAAAAGCCAGAACCTGGGTTGCTGTGCTGTGCTCGTTATAGCAGGGATGGGTGTTATTACCGGGCTGTCATCACAAAAGTGTTTAGTGTTAGCATTATGGTTTACTTTTTGGACTTTGGAAATACAGATACAGTACCTTGTCACTGTGTGAAAACATTGCTTCCCAAGTTTTCTGATTTACCAGCTTTAGCTATATGTTGTTCCCTTGCTTGCACATTTCCTGTTGATGGTGTGTGGGTTAAAAAAGAAACYGATTTCTTTAAAAACGTGGTGTTGAACAAACCACTGCTGCTTCATGTTGTTGGAAAGCAAAACARCAAGTACCTTGTTAATGTGCAGTGTCATACTGGCTTCCTGCAAGGAAACGTTGCTGCATGCATGGTTCAAGCTGGTTATGCTGAATATCGGCTAATGCCACCAGCTTCTGTTCTGAGGGCAGCAAACAYGCAGCACAATGGGAATCACCTCAAATGTAAAAAAGAAACAATCAAAGCAGAGAACACCAGTAATACTTGCAAAAATAAGTTATCTGCAAATGGAGACATACTTCAGAAGGAAAAATCATTARATGTGCCACCAATGCCTAGACAATCTTTAGTGCCATCCGGTTKTGGAGAAGGTGCTGTCTCTAAAATGCATAAATTGGTATATGAAGAAAAATTAGTTTATAAGGAGCTTGTATTTAAGCCAGGAGCTGTTTATGAAGTGGTGTGTTCTTGCATTTTTTCCCCAGCAGATTTTTCATGTCAGCTGCAAAGCAAATTGCCAGAGCTACATGAATTAATGGGACAAATTCAGACTTACTATAAAGATCATACCAGTCCCTACAAAACTGGACAGGTTGCCTGTGTTGTTAAGTGTCCCAAAGATGGGAAGTGGTACAGAGCAACTGTTGTGCAGCAGGTATCGACAAATGAAGTYGATGTGGTTTTTGTAGACTATGGTTATCGGGAAAGAGTTCCACTTAAAGATGTTCAGGGTGTTATTCCAGATTTCCTGACTCTAGAGAGTCAAGCATTTCGATGTGGACTTAAAAACATTGTCTTACAGACTGACTCACTTAATTGGTCTGAAGAAGTGCATAAACAATTTGAAGACTTYGTTTTTTCTTCTAGAGGACCACTGACTTGCACCATTTACGCTCTTGTTCTTGTGAGCCCCAACTGTTTATGCAATGTAGTCGACTTRCAGACCCCACTTGCTAGTGTAGAGGAATTCCTCAGAGAACATGATCTCACCCAGTCTGAATGTACTGGACTGAGAAACCTTTCATCTTTGGGTTCTCTGTACAGTTTTTGCTATTCATCTTTTAATATAAAAATTGGAAGTGAGGAGGAGGTTTATATAACTCACATAAATAGTCCTTCAAAATTCTATTGTCAGCTTAATCGAAACACTGGAACTCTTGAGGCATTGATGAAGAAGGTTAATGACATAAGTAAAATGTCAAGTAATGCAAATTATCATGGCAATACACGACTATGTATAGCCAAGTATGTGGAAGATGGTCTCTTCTACAGAGCTTTGGCTTTTCCTGTGGAATCRACATCCTTTCTGTGGGTTGACTATGTGGATTTTGGAAATAGGAGTATGGTGGAGCGAGACCAGTTGTTGCCTATTCCAGATTCTGCCACTGACCTATTATTCACACCCATGCAAGCTATTGAATTCTATCTGTCAGATCTTAGGGGGGCAGAATTTCCAGCAAGAATTACTACATGGTTTGTAAAAACATTCCTTGGTAAACTGCTGAAGGCTGTAATTTTATCCAGGGAATCAGATGGAAAGATTGTTGTGGAGTTGTACGATGGACAGTTCAAAGTGAGTCAGAAAATTAAAGAAAAGGTATTAGAAGAGTTAGCACAGGAAAGCTGTACAGAACAATTTAGAAGTAATGAAGGAGGGATGTGTCACATGAAAAATGACAAAGAAATYGTTAAAGGAAGTGTTAAAGATCCTGAAATACTTAAATTGAAAACTGAAGTGAAATGCCAAGTCTATGATGAGTATTACCAGGCAAAAACCGATGAGGATTTTGGCAATGAAGAGCAAACTGCGWGTAGCACACCAGAGCTGTGCAGTGGGTTCTCACAACAGCAAACTTTACAGGACATCAAAGAGCAAGGTTTTAGAAATACTTTCAGTGCTCTTCCAGAGAATGGAGAGGAACGTTGGATTGGACAACCTGCTTCTCACTCACTCTCTTATTCTGCTTTACAGTCGAAGGAAATAACTGTAAATGCACTCTCTGAATCACAGAATGAAACACCAAATTGCACAGGTCAACAGGAAAGGAGTAATAAAAATATACCTACATTAATCAGTCTTCCTCAACGTGATATCCAGGTGAATACTGAAGTAGCAGGTTATATTTCTCATATGAATAGTCCATCAAGTTTCTATGTTCACTTTGCAGAGGATGAAAACTTAATAATAAAGCTAGCAGACGATTTAAATGAATGCTTGGAGAATAGAGGTCGGGAAAATTGCTTAAATGAGCTCATGGTAGGGGATCTCATTGTTGCAGAGCATGACGCTGATTGTTTTTACTACAGAGCAGTTATTAAAGCTCTGAAATCAGGAAACTCCTATGAGGTAGAATTTATTGACTATGGTAATGCTGCAGTTGTAAGTTCGTCAAAAATCTGCAGGATTCCAGAGAAGTTCTTAACTCTTCCAAGGTTTAGTGTTCATTGTTTCCTTAGCAGTGTAAAAAGCTGTACTAAAGAAAGTGCTGCTTATTTTGCAAAAACAGTAAGTGACAAGCCAATAGCTTGCAARTTCTTAAAGCAACATGGAGAAAAATGGGAAGTAGATGTAATTTGTGATGGAGAGTCTTTGTCTAACAGCCTTTTGCATAAAATAGACAGCACAAGGCAGAAAAGCACATGGATATTTGCTTTGGAAAATAAGCCTAAACAAAATGGTAATTCTCGAAAGTCTAAGAATAGATTAGGTGGCCAAAATAAAAACAAGGCTGCTGGGATGAAAAATAYTTCTATAAAACCCTTAAGTCTCCTYCATCAGGTTTTAAATTCTGGACAAGTAGAAGCAGCAGAAGTAGTTAATATTTCAAAGAGTGGAGAATTTTATGTACAGTTACTTAAAAATCTGCAAATACTACATGAGTTAAATGTAATGCTTGACAAAGAAGCACAAAGAAGTAATTTGCTTGGAGTGGATGACATTGAGCAGGGACTGGAATGCATTACACAATCTGAAAAGACCTTAAAATGGTATCGATCAAAAGTGATAAAGAAATTTGTCAGGGAAAAGTTAATGCTAGTTTTTTTCTTGGATTATGGCATGTGTGAGATGGTGTCCTTAAATAATGCAAAGATGCTCAGYGATGATACTAAACGTATTCCTAAACAAGCTGTTCTTTGTAGGTGGAATTGTTTTAAAAACCTGAAGAAAATTCACTTAGACCATGTAGTAAATACACTCCTGGATTGTGAAATAAGAATCTTGTTTTTGAGTTATTTGAAATCAYATGATATCTGGGAGGTAGATATTTTAATAGGAGAAGTTACACTTCAGGAGCATCTGAACCAGCTCTTAAGTCATCCTTGGACARTTGTTGGACCAGAAAAATGTAGTAATACAAACTGTAAGGAGTTTGATGTGTCATTCAAGATAAATTCAGTCATGTGGATGCTGCTGTGTAGTGGCAGAACRTATCCTGGGTGTGCAACTGCAGTTACTGACCCTTCAAACTTCAGCATCCAGTTTGAAATCTTCTTTGATTGCATGCGGAACTTGTCCCTGCTGCTCTCTGACCTTCCTGACAACTTGCCAGCTCTGCCAGAAGAACAAGTGACACCTGGTGCTAGCTGCTTGATTGAGTTTGGACAGGAAGCAGAGTGGTACAGGGCAGAAATYAGTGAAGTAACAAGTCAGTCTGTTGTTCTTCTGTTTATTGATTATGGCTTTCTGAGGACCATCCCTTAYTCTGATATTCATAAACTTAAAGTTGTTCCAGAAAGTCTGTTGTACTTGCCACGTTTGGCACACTCCTGCTCTTTGCATGATACAGTTCCTGGCAAGGGGGAGCACTGGAGTGAGGAAGCTATACTTCTGTTTCAGGAACTTCTTCATAAACCAGGTCTGGTATTTCATTTTATCCACTATGGGTCTGAAATGAAGTTAGAGGTGGATGTTCTGTGTGAGGATAGCAATCTATCTGATGCCCTAATTGCTGCAGGCCATGCAGTCTGCTCTCACAGTAGGTGCTGTGAGTCAATTCCAGTTGACAGACTCTAATCAGAAAAAAGAATTTCAAGTGAAGTGGCCAGATTCTAGTTACTATGCTTCCCTTTGTGAACCAGAATATAATTATGATGAAAATTCTGATTTTGCTGACAGAAGTTGGGCAAAGAAGAGAAACTAAAAAGCTTTTTGAAGCACAGCATTAAATGCTTTAGAAAAAGTTTCAAAGAAGGGAGTGTGGTAAAGTGGCTGCTGGAATACCATTAACAATGGATCTGAGTTTAYAACACTGAAAAGAAAGAAAACCTACAAAAGATGGACAGTACTGTGAGGATGTTGGGATTTTTTCAGCATTATGACAAGAAAAGTAAAGTTGTCGTAACACAGAGTAAATCTGCTACCAGAAACACTGGCTGAGACTTGTGATTCTGATGTTCTACAGTCTGGAAAGACAGTGTGTGAAGCTACTGTCAAAGAATTAGTTGAATAATCAGTAGGCTGCAGTTAGAAAAGCACTACTTGAAAAGAAAAAAACCAAACAACCTTTTTGTTGGAATGCTCTTGAAGTTTTTGTATGCATATATATGAAATCTTTATTTGCAGTAGCATCTGGTTTACAGTGGTGATGTCTCCATGTTCAGAAAACAAAGATGCCAGACATATTCTTTTCTTTGTTTCTGAATCCAGAGTTTCCATGTGAGGAAAGTTTTAGCGTTTCCTGGATCTGGATCCCCATTTATGGGAGAGACRTGCATTAAGTTGTTTTCAATTAGCTCTTGATGTACACATGCCATTTCCCCTTCTGAAGGTTCTCTGGGTGTCTGAGTTGCATAATTTTGGGATTTTTCACTCTGCCGAGTGCATGTGTTCCACTGATACCTCTCATTCATCTTCTCTCCATCTGCCAGAATGAAGAGAGGGAGTTTTCTCCAGGTGCTTAGTCAATACATTGTAAAGCCAAAACATTGTTTGTGTCTTAAAGGGAAACATTGAGAACCTTTTCTTTTTTCTCCTTTGGAGAAGGAAATTTCAAAACTGAAAAGTGATGGTAATACTATGTATCTCAGAAGGTGGGTTTTTTTCAGTGTCTAGTCTGAAATGGTAAGAATCTGTCAGCTGTTTTTCTGATWTATTTRTTTATTTATTTTATTTGTTGTCCTCACCTCCTTCCTCAGTTGTTAGGACAGRGTATGAAGAGTCCTGAAGCAATGAGGGGTTTTCTTTGTACGCTCTGTGGTTGTACAACCCTAATGATAGGCAATGTATCTAATGCATCTCTAGATGTAAACAAAATTTAACAACATACATCCCCCTTGCCCCCTGCACCCCTCCCCTCCATATCACGATCTGAAAAATCTGAAAGCTTTATCTAGAAAACAGATGTTTTTTTATTTTTTTTCAGTAAGAGAGACATGTCTGAAAAGTGAAGTAAGTAAGAGGTGAGACAGTGATCTTTACAAGGCTCACTCTGCTGAATTATTCTTGAAGTTTATGTTTTCATTGTACAATTGAAAAATACCCATTGGTAACAAATCAGAAAACGTGTAAGGAAATTTCTCAAGTAAATATTATTCAAAATATCAGTAGTGTTATGTTAATATAGTAATTAGAAAAAAGTGGTGGGRGTTGTAACCATTTGTGATGAATTGCTTTTTATAAATTGCACTGTTCTTTATGTTTCAGAATTTCAAAATTTTCCTGCTTAAAATTGCAAGCTTACCTGGCACATTCTTTGGCAATAGTTAGACATACTGCTGGCTGTTAGTATAAAACACTAAGGATGTATTGTGCAACATTACTCATGTTGAGTGATGACTTTTACACTTGCTGTGCTGGTTCATTGTAACGCCCYGTAGAAGCACTGACACTAATGTGTTAATTAGCTCTGATTCTAAMTTCTGGCTTTCAGTTGGAAAAGTAGGATCTTGGGCATTTGTTCTTTTTGCAAATCATTTGGATACCCTAAATGCAGACGTGTTGTGTACAGTAATACATAACTTGCATCTTTTAAGTTAGATGGTTTTTTGCTAATGTACATTGTGCTTTAACTTGTTATAGAATATTGCTTCTCTGATGTTACAGAATGGACCCTGGAAATGATGTGTGAATAAGAAAAGAATAAACAGCTGTGTGTACTATTTTTATGTTCTGCAAATTGCAAATGTTAGATTTATTTGCAAGAATGTGTGTTTTGTTTTCAACTTGTGATGAGACTAGCTCATGATAGTAATTCCTTTACTCAAGGTCGGATACTCAGAATGCTTCACGTAAAAATCAGATAATTGAAAGTATTTCAGGATTATACTGCATTTGTAAATACAAAGAATGTCTTGTTGCCACTGTTGATGCAGATTCTCAGAAGTGCACRACAAGGATGTGTTGGGATCATTAGATTTAAGTTCCTGGGAGGTCTGGCTGTGTATTTTATGCCCAGTTGTCTTTCTCTGGTGTGTACCTCTGCTGTTACAACRTTTTTCTTGTAAGAAGGAGAATCTACACTCAGAACCTAGTTGGAAGAAGTTGTCAATTATTTAGGATGTAGAACTTTAGGTGTGTTTTCCTATTTGTTTTAGAGTGAGCATAATGCTGAACAAATGCAGTACTTTCTGTAGYAGTAAATTTCTTTGCTAAAATATAATTTGAAAGTAATGTTTATTTTTTTTTTAATTTTGTATTTATTTATACTGTATCATTTATGGCTGTGATTATTTTTAATCCATGAAAGCATTAGAGAATCAGTTTCATTTGTTTGGAATTCAAAACGTTCATGTGTAAACTGCCTTTTTGTCATGAATAAAATAAAAAGAATACTAAAAATAATAAATAAAACGCTTATYTTCTCTGTGTAACCTGTCCTGCCTAAGACATTCTAAAGTTTCCTGTGACTTTTGCAGTTGGTGAATGCATTGGAAAAAATCTGAAGCTGCATCAGTATGTGTGGTGGGGGACTTCCAAAAGTACCTCTTGATGATTTTGCTGAAAATTTTTAGCTGATTTAGGAGTAACTTTGCACTGCCTCCAAAGGAAATGTGGTCCGACTTGAGCCACCAGAAATTGTGGACCTGAGAGTTGGAGACAAGATCAGTGAGGATTCATGTAGGAAGAGAGGCAAAGAAGGAAAAGGCTTCACTGGGAGTAGGAGATGGATGGTTCAGATGCTTGGAAAGGGCTGACTAATTCTGGAGTGTTTGTATTGGTTAGGCACCATAGGAAGTGCAAGCTTTCAGGCAGAAATTGAGGCTTCAGTGCTTAACTAGTGTGTTAAGATTAGTTTTCAGTAAAAAGTTAGGAAATTAAGTGGGAGTGCAGTGTTTGAAGAAGAACTCCTAGAAACAGATTATCTGTTTCATAAAGGCAAGTTATGAATTAAAGGATGGAAACTTTAAGGCACTTTAACAGTGCTTGTAAGTACCTGTAATGTCTGTAGAGGACTGCATGTGCRTGCCTGAGGATGTTGTGTTAGCTGCAGACCCAGGTCTGGGCACAAGTTTCACTCTTCACAGACAATTGCACTTCCTGTCCTTGCTTCTTTGCTATCCCCGTGCCTTATCTTTGCCCACACTCCTCCCAAATACAGAGCCCATCCCAAATGTAGTGGATGCATCTGGCCATGATGGCTGCGTCCAAATCAGTGGACTCGGGSTCTGCAGGCAGCACAACAGCCAAGGGCTGATCTGAGCCATAGTGCTGGTCAGGCTGGACACAAGCCAGGCTTGGAAAAAACTAACTGCTGTCATTGCAAATAGGACTATGGGTCAATTATCTCGCTCTGTAAGTAGTGAAAGCCCAGGGCCTGCTGAGGCTGTGTGCCAGGATCTCGTAAGTAAGGACACCTCTCCTSGTTACTCTGAGGCTGAGAGATTGCTTCCTACAGCAGATTCTCCATAAATGAATAACAGCTTGTTAAACTTCAGAATCTTAGCTGTGTCATACAAAGGGTTGATTGTGCACATGCAATTCTTTAGACATAAGCTTAGACTGAGGCTGAGATTAAGGCTGGATCCAGCTACAGCTTAACTCTCTTCTGCAAGGGAGTTGGAAGGGGGGGCGGGGAGGGGGGGGAGGAATGTGTCCTTTCTGAGGCTCGTGACTCAATAGGAGGGTCTCCCTGTCAATTTTGTTTGACCCTGACTTCTGTGCAGTAAATAATCAAGTGTATCTTGCCATCAGATTTTGTTAAATCACTCTGAAATKTATCAAACATTTTGTTATCAGAAAACATTTTGCTACTTCTTTCTTACAAGTGAAGCACGTCACTCTGTCTGCCATAAGGAAGCAATGGAGTGAGTATTTGCCCATGAAGTTTGCACATYATACTGAGTTGTAAGAACCAGCTGATACACCTGAAAGGAGTCCAGAGGGAGAGGCTGGAGACATGTGTCAGTAGAAACAATGAAATGTAACAGGAACAAATGGCCATAAATTAAAAAGAAAGGCTTAGGCTGGAAAGCATGATCTTTTCAGAATGAGGATGGTCCAGTGTTGCAGAATGTTACCCAGAGAGGTAGCACGGTCTCCATTCTTGGTACTTGCCATCACCCAGCTGCATAAAGTTCTGAGAAGCCTGGTCTGGCCACAGAGCTGACCCAGTTCAAAGCAGGAGGTTARCTAAGGGAGCTCCAGAGGTACCTCTTGAATTTCCCTGTTACTGCTGCAGCTACTCTTGTACCTTAGGAAAATCCAAAACCTTGCTTTAACTACTTTAAAGGGATCAGGGTACTTCTTCCCTGGCAGATTGTGTTATCTCCCTCTCACAGGCAACTCCTATGTAGACACTGCAGAGTGTACATGATACATGGAGGTACAAGGAGAGGGCAGAAAAGACTTCTTCCTTAGAAAGCCAAGGAGTTGTCTCCTGATCCCTTCTGAGTAGTCCTGGGGAATGGGGATTCCCCAAAAACCCCAGCTCTGATAATGCAAAAAGCTTTACTGGCTAATTTGAGAGTGGCAATAGCAGAGACTGAGAAAGCTGTTCCTCTTACAGCTGGGAATRCTTTTTAGCATCCAGTGTGTGCAGGGCAGCAGGAAATACTTGACATGAGAGAWGTTTGCTTCAGRAGAACTGCTCTCCTGATTGCCYCTGGAGKTGTGTGTACAGTGGCARTGTCCTTAGAGGCACACAGGGATAYGCTCCTGCTCTTCTCTGTGGGTGGGAGGTGGGTTGTTCTGATGGACCCTGGGAGCTGCACTGGCACCTGCTGGCCCTGTGCACTCAGGGRTTGCTCTTGGTGCACCTCCAGGGACCACCCTGGCCTTAAATATCCCTGTAAATGAAGATCRCTTATGTTCTGAGAAAAGATGAAACCTGGAGTAGTGTCCAGCTCTCCAYTCTTCAGCACAGGAAAGACACAGGCCTGTTRGAGCATGTCCAGAGGAGGCCATGAAGATRCTCAGAGAGCTGTARCACCTGTCCTGTGGAGACAGGCCAAGAGAGCTGGGGTTCAGTTTGGATAAGAAAAGGCTAAATGGGAGCTTTCCCTCAGCCTTCCACTACCTAAAGCATAAAAATAATGAAGCYGGGGAGAAAYATTTTAGCAGGGCCTGTTGGAATRGGGCAAGTTKTAAACTAAAGGTAGARTAGATACAAGGAAAAGGTTTATTGCAACGGGGTGGTGAAACACTGGCACAATTTTCTCAGAGAGGTGCTAGGTGCCCCAWCCCTGGAAACATTTAAGAGCASTTTGGACATGGCTCTGAGCAACCTAATCTAGCTGGAGATGTTCCTGAAGGGAGATTGGACTAAATGAGCCCTAAAGGTCTCATGATGATGAGGCAGGGTAGGAGAAAAAGGTTGGAGATGCTATTTTAGGGGATGCCTGATACAAGAAACTGTTTGGTGGCAAATTCCTGTTATCTGCAGAGAAATAGATGCTTTATTTGCAGGCTGGTTATTCAAAAGCACCTAAAAGTGCACATTTCCATTAATGCCCACTAAATTTCTATTTCTCAATTGTTCTTGCACAGTTTAAAATCTCCTCTTTTTTTTATTTCTCTTCAAGAATMATTTTTTCCATCATAATAAACATTGTGAAACAAAATAATGGAAATATTTAGTCAGCTCTGAACTGACTTTAGGGACAGCTATCTTGATTCCTGCAGTTTTAATAAGAAAGTTTCTAGGGCTACTGTGTCTAGATCTGCATAATGAAGGAATTAAAACGGTGATTGCAGCATAATTTTTAGTGAGCAGTAAACATTAGGAATCCTACTGGGTGACCCTGAAATATAATTAGGCCTAGTTCTGTGAAATTATTTTCCTGTGAATATAAAAAAATGGAATAAAAGTGGGGTTTAAATGGGTTTAATATTCTTTTTATTTTTTTACTTTAAAGGAATACCAAGGTGTTAAGAGGGAAAAGACTATTTGACAGACTTTGATTCTGATTAATTCTTTCGTGTTTAATCACCTTGATTTCATAGGAGTTTGAACTTAACGCATAATATATGATCAAGCCCTTTAATTATGTTCATTTTCTTTTAAGCCATGGAGCCATTGATCTCTAAGCTGACATTCCATATAACATGGAATTTCACTTACTTTTGCATTAAGCTGGTATTCCCCCTTCTGCCTCCAAGGGTTCAAGCCTTCATCTCTCATTTCCCACCTTCAAGCTAAAAGCTTAGTACTCACCCCCTTGAAGCTGTTTTACTGTACTAAAAAGTATTAAAGAGCTGTGATGTCTCTCTAGCCACAGGAGTCAAGCCTAGTAACTAGACAATTTCTTGAGCAGGGGAAAACCTATGCTCCAGTTTCTCCTCAAAGGAATTCTTARGCATTTTTATATGAAAAACTCATTGGTGAAACAACTCTGGGAGCAGATATTAGGAGTTTCATAATTCTGTCATGTTCACTGCATTTTGCMTCCTTTATTTGCCCTAATTAATCTTGAATTCTTTTCAGCAAAGCAGCACACCTTCAGCAAGAGGGATCAAATGCCTGATAGCTCTTGGATTAAACCACACACATGAAAGAAATTAAAAACAAAACTAAGAAAAGGGAAAGACCAGCTTTGGTCTGAAATAGAGAATTAACTTTGCATTTTCTTCACTTGGATTGACTGTACCAGCCAACTTCATGGTAGAATGTATCCTCAATTTCTGTTTAAAGGATGAAGCATAGTAGAATATGAGGCAAATTAAGCTTTAGTTTTATGAAGGTCTACAGGGCTGTGAATGAGCGAATGGAAGAACCTCCCTGCAGCATAAGTTGCCTAAAGAAGGGTGGTGGCCTCTCAGGTGCCCCTAGGCAATGCTTTTGTTTGGCTGATTGAAGCATTTGTCCCTTTGGACTCATGAGTCATCAGGAGCCTATCCCAAAACATCTGCCCTGTGCCATGGGCTGTGGAATCTACTCTGATAGCCAGATGKAAAAGTTAAGTGCAACTTCCTAGACCTTATTTTGTGCCTAATGAGATGTAATGCCTTCAAAAAGTTTATARCACTAGATCCAGCAAAGGGCTTGTACAGTATCTAACATTTGGGTTTTGTGTCCCAGGCACAAAAACCTTTTGGGAATATGAAGGCTTCCTGTAGTCTGTATTGAGGAAAGTCTCCTCTCAGTGTGGGATTTAAAAAGTCTACATATTGGTCATGGAAGAACCTGAGGATGAGAATGTATTTTAAGTTTTGCACCCTTCCAGAACAAGGCGCTTTGTGTGGAGCATAAGTAAGGACATCTGTCTGTGCAGTCTTTCCTTGACCTGCTCATCTGAAAATAGCTCATGCAGCACAGTGAACAGTTGTTCGTAAAACACATCCACCAGTTAAGAAGATAATGCTCATTTTTCATAAAGTATGTGGTGCTTACCTGACTTCCTCAACTGTTATGAGTTCCAAGAACAAATTCCTACTAAACCCATAGCCAGAACTCAGGGAAAATGCCCRCAGACTGACATTCTGAGAAGGAACAGTTTCTCTTCTTTTTGAAGCTGTGCAGCCGTGCAGCAGGGCATTTGGGATTCCTTGTGCAAAAGAGGGAAGGGTATGATTTGGTAGCCTAGCTGCTAGGGTATAAAATTAGGGAGATTAAGTACTTGCTTCTCTGACCTGTTCATTACTTTGTCTACTGTAGAGCAGTTTCAAGAAGAGTGAATGAAAAGGTTACTTGCGCCTTTATGGCTTGGTGATGGAAAGGATGTTTTTGGACACTGTCAAGCTGAAAATATCCATTGTTTTCTAGGTAAATGATTTAAACTGCTGATTAGTGTTTGCTACCCTCTTCTCTGTCAACTCTTAAAAATGAAAAAATAGGTTAAGAGCGCTAGCCCATGTTTTATGCAAAGTGGTCTCTCAGAGGAGCCTTCTCATAACCAGGGAGCCCTGAGGGGCAGAAAGAACATCTGCATTTTGGGTGCCTTTCTCCTAAAAATGTCAGGTGAAAAAAGCCCATGCTTGGATTCCAGCTGGGTGTATGTGGGAGCACTGAGCTGGYGAGACTGAAGTAGTTCAGGGCATGMTTGGAGTACAGTTCCTGSTGCCTGGGGAAYTGGAAAATCAGATAGGGAGGCACCTTGTACCTGCTTGTAGGTACAGCAGCTGTTGAACAAGTTGTTYTAAATACCAAGTTTGAACCTGGACAATACAATTCTGCTTAATGCTTGCTATAAGATTTCATAACATTTAGTCCATGCAACCTAATTAATGCAGTCAGTTTTCTTCAGAAATATTTTAGTGTATTTTTAAAATWGAATTTACTGGTGGTGGGATTTTTTCACTAAAAATTGATACTTTTTCATAYCTAAGTGTGGATTAGGAAGATTGAGCTAGGGACCACTTTTCAGCAATGTGGACACACACAGGGCCAAGGGAGGGACACCTGCAGTGTATAAACAGCAAAAATTTTTTTTTTTGGCATCGTAATAAACCCATACAACAGTCCAAGCTGGCAACTGGCTGGCTGGAAAGCAGCTTYGCAGCAAAAAGGGAGGTGTATCCAAAATCAGATGTTTGTGCTTCTGATGGACAATGGGTTGGATTATGTGTGAGCAGTATTCCTGTATGGTGAGGACATCTACCCATCGGTTGGGCTGAGTTTAATCAGTCTTCAGCTGCCTAAACTGAAGGTAAAGAGAAAACAACCAGACTCTTCTCAGGGGTTTGCAGTAGAAGAACAATGGACACAACTTGGAGGAAAATTTCAGATGCAAGAAAAACAGTTATTCCCACTGAGACCAGATAAGCACTGACACAGTTTTCCTGGAGAGGCTGTGGCTTTTCCATTTCTTGGACATACAAACCTTYGGCTGAACGTGGTCCTGGACAGCCTGTCCTGGCTTTGAAGTTGCCCCTGCTTTGAGCACAGGTTGCTGTCACAGGTTACCCTGGCACTTTGAGCAGAAGTCACACCAAATGGCCTTGAGAAGTCCAGTCCAGGCTTGGTTACTCTTTGATAACTATTATTTTCTTGGATTAGGCACAGTGTCTTGTAGACAGAGCTAGTTTTAGGTGATTCAGTTTGGGAACAGATGKTTTCTCTGTGGTAACTAAGCTTGGTCCCATTTGGGCAGCTGGATCAGTGCTCAGTACCAGACTGGGTATTTGTATTCAGGCCAGCTGCTTCTCATCCATACACGGTGATACAGCACATGGAATGCAGACATTYCCAGTTACCTTCCATGCTGCTCTCCAGGTACAAACATCCTTCACCAGAACTGCCAATAACAGGGAACCATCATTATGTGGTTGAACAATGTCAGACAAGGTACTACAGTACCAAAAAGCCCTTTTCCTAGGTAATTTCTTTCAAATTTACACATCTTCTGGTGTAATGGTTTTCCCAGCACATGCCTTCTACAGATTTATATGATTGAGAGAGTAAATAAGGCTGAGATAGAAGGGTTTATTAAARAACAAGTAGCTTATTTTGACAATGACTGTTCCATCCAGACAATAAGAATTTACACTGAGTTTTTTTGCCTTCACTRCTATTCTTACACTCCAAGTATTTTTCAACAATTTAAGGCAGTGGACATTCACCTGATGTATCTCCTTGATACTAATAACCCTAATTTTTGAGTTGGTCATGTTTGTAGGATACCTAACAACATTATTATACTTTATATATATATCTATGTATCTATATCTGTAAACAATGAAATATCTTTAGTCAGTTTTCACTTCGTAACCTTACAAGAGCATTAAATTAGTATGAAAAAGAAAACCTGTTGAAGTTATTAAGWTTATTAATGATGGTAAGGGTTAGATTTTTACAAAGAAAAATTACTGTTTACTGTATTTCAAAAAGGTTTTACTGTATGAAGAATACTATGATATATATAACCAGAAGTAATGTGAGGAAATTAAAAATAATTTAAATTTCCTGTAAACGAGTTCTATTAGACTGTAGAATAAGTTCCCAGGGGAAGCTGTAGAAGGCTCATTATATGGCTTATTTAAAGCTAGATTAGATGAAATGCCTGAAGGGAGCAAGTTTGGGCTGTTTCCCATAAGACTAAAGGAGATTACCTCAGAGGTATTTTTTCCTTCTGAAATATTTTATTCTGTGGTATGGTCTTGGTAAGTCTTATACATTTGYATGTGGGAATGTTCTGTAGGTACTCCTCTTTCTACAATACTTCAGTATGATTTTAAAAATTAACTTWTTTTTCCTCTTGCAGAAGTTTATAGGTCTTTTTACTGATACATATCAAACTGACTGTGCGTAAAAACAGTATTTTTTTTAATACATCAGGAATA
>CADDXX010000030.1:2561351-2605679 GCA_902810485.1 Alauda arvensis
TCTCAGTCTTCCCATTCTCCTGTGTTCTTTCCTGTACCTCCACCCATCAATTGGAATTGAGAGCAGGAGCTGGTCAGACAGTGGAGGAAAGGGCTGGAAGTGACACATTTTTATTTTCCCTTCTTTCAGCTCCTGCTCCGAGTTAGGGAAGTTGTCAGGGAAGCAGAAACAAGAGAAAGTAGGGACAAAGCAAGCAAGCACCAAAGCTGCCTTTGGCAGCTGCCTCCCAAGATAATGCTTGAAACCAATCCTGCTACTAGTCTAAGTATTATAAGATAATTTGAAGGAAAATATCATCTTTATATAACATCACCTGTTATYAAAGGTAATTTTTTTGTCTGATTAGCCTCTTATCCTAGTTTAGTTTAGTTGGGTTTAGGTTTTTTTGTGTAAGGTGATACAGTGGCTTTATCCCTTCAAATGTTAGAAAAAAACCCCACCTCCTATGATCCTATGTAGAAATTTGGTTCTGCAGGTGGAGGTGATGGCAATTAATAGAGAATGTGGGGTGGATTGATGAACTGTTAGAATGGGAGAATGTGTGGAAGGGGATACTGGGACAAAGAAAGGCCACTGTTAGGATCCTCACGGGATCAATCTGTGACAGATCTTGTTCAATATATTTGTTAACTAAATTTAGAAAATTCAAATATGGGATTCTGAAATTCAGAATTGATAATAGAGCTGGGATGTAAGGCTGGAACAGAGGGCTGGGRAGGGAATCATCCATTAAAAGAAGGCAGGGTGGATCTGGTGACTCAGGCTGCCAAAATGAAAAGCACAAGATKARACTTGAGAGTTTMAAATTACAATACTTKGCACTCAAAAACAAATAGKTTTTTTTYCYTATAAATAGAGGATTTCTAAAYGGAAAAACAAAAAAGATAATTTTTKAGGTGGAAGATGACTATGAGCTGCCAAGAAATTTACTTGGCTTCAGGTGTTTTCCATTGTAAAGAGTRTTATTTAAAACTTGGTTGACAGAATAAATGATTTTACCTTTTTAACCTTACCAACTGAGTATCAAATGGGATAACTTTCTGCAGATACTTYTGAAGAACAAATATCAAACAGGAAAAAAGTTCTGAAATTAAAAAATATTAAATTTGATCTTCATGAAGTGTAGGATGAAAAAAAGAAAAAGGGTGAATTACTGGAATGATGTTCTAAATAGGCAGCTGGAGAAGGACTCAAAATTGTTTTAGGATGATGTTTGGTAAACTTCTGAGAGGGATTGCTTATTAAAATAGGGGAGTTTAATGTTGCTGTGGATGAACAAGTCCTTGAATATTTGATGCCTCTKAGATGAGAGTATATCTTGATCACTCTATATATGAATGACCTCTTTCTGGGGTGGGGGTTGCTTGCAGGAAGAGGGTGGATTTTTCCCTATTGATCCATAGAGGACAAATGAGGATTGTGTGGGGAGAGCTGCCTTCCTCTGGTTGTTGTGCAAAAATAGAAATGTCCACCTCCAGTTTTGCTGGAGCCATTGCATGTTCAAGACTGCAGCAGCTCAGGCTGGCAGGTGCTAATTTTGACCCACTCTTCCCCACTGTAGGATGTAGTTGGCTTTCTCAGTTCATGTGGTTCATCTGAGTTTGCACAAAATGAGTTACTGTGAGGGCAGGTAGACAGAGAAGGTTGAACCTGAGTCATGGTAAATCTTTATTTAATAAATGTTAAATAAAAATAGTGCTGTAGGACATTGATAGCAGCACACCATTTCATCAGCTGCATTCAATAGCTCAGGTGATCCCTTCCAGTTCCATGTAYCTGYTAAAAATTGGTTGAAACATGAAATYTTTAATCATGCAAAACCTTTCTTAGAACTGTACTTGAATTTTAGTTCCCTTTTATGTGTCTTCTTCTGTGAAGATTCCCTGCTCTCTTAAACATTTCTTTTCCCTAAATAGCAATCCGTTCCCATAAAAAAAAATCACAGTGTGCCAATAATGTACAAAGACTCAGAAAATTTACCAAGCAAGATACATCTAAAATAATTGTAAAGAAACCTAATGATAAAGGAAGCACTAAGAGATAGGAATTGATAATTTTACATTCCTTTTATCAAATAGCAATAAATAACTTTTTTTCCCCCAAAGTATTTTTCCCCAAAAGTATTAACGTATTTTTTTAATATCTGTGTTTTACTTTAAAAAGAATGAATGAGAAATAAAAACCCATAAATGATAGTAAGGACAGAATGAAATACTACTGTTCAAAACAAAATAAAACATTTTAGTTTTGGTTAAAAAGCAATAGTTTTAAATAACTTAAAAGYGTAAATAAATATGTTTCTAGAGAAATATTTTTCACTGGGCTGTGATTTTCTTTTAGGTTGTTTTTGTTTGTTTGTTTGTTTGTCTGTTTCTTAAACCTGTAAATATCTTTATTTAGTTTTAGAAAACTCCTAAAATTGAGTTTGATTCAGACAGACTGGACAGGGAAATGGATAATGAGAACATTCAATAGACTAGTGATTAAAGTGATCCAGAAGATGAATTTCCAAGCATAGCTCAAGGAGTTTATACTATTTCAAAAGAGAAAGTATCTCATGATTGCCTTGTTTTGTGTATTCCTATATATTTTTAAAGCTAGTCTTTGCTGGCATCTGTTTATTGAACCACAGAGACCATTGCTCTCATCTAACATAGCAATTGTTATGATCATAACTGAGTGATTTTGAAAGACATTTTTTAAGTCTAGACTTGAGTTCACCATGGTCTGAGGAGCACAGGTGATTTAAATTGTTTCCTTTTAGACAGGATTTGGGGAGTTTAGTGTCACGTGTGTTGCAAAAGTTTTCTAAAAAGTCTTYTTTCCCTGCCCTGGTCTGGTAATGTGATTCTAAATATGACCTTCTCTAATTTTGTGTGAAGAGTGTCTGCTAACTCTGATTCCCATGATCATTATTCCTTGTTCAGGTACATCTTCTGTGAATAAACATTTCCTGATACACTTTTTCCTTTGTGAAAGCCTGTAATTTTTGAGACCCCTGAAAGCAGCAACGAGGAGGCACCTTTTCACTCTGAAGAAATAAGAAATAAATTTTTAACTCTGGGGTTTGTGGTTGGTCTGTCCAAGTGCTTGAACAAATCAAGGTCAAGGGACCAGGTATTGCAATTTGGCTGTCTGTGCTGTTGTATGGGACAAGGATTCTTGCAAGCCTCTGACCTCAGCTAACCAGTGCACTTCCAGGCTACTCTAGGCATGGTGTAGGAGTGAACTTGTGCCATGGAGCGTTCCTTGTTGGCATTTTAAATTTATTGAAAGCAAGGGAGTGTTTTTAGTGTGGGCATGGAGAGAATTGTTGGGGTTGGTTTATTAATATCACAGAGCCATAGTATGTGCTGGAAAGGTAGGAGACAGAGTTTCTCTGAGATAAATCACAGAGTGCTTACCCATAGAAACATGTAGGTGTAAAATGACTGGGTAGCTGAGAGTGCTGTAGAAAACATGACTGGGTCAGGTGTAATGACAAGTTCATATTTGCCAATAATATCAAAGTAGAAAGTGTTTCTGTCAAAAGAAACAAAGTAGTTGTGGGGCCACAGGAAGTGTGATTGCAGATAAAAGTACCAGCTACATAAAATTTAGGTTATGTGGGAGTAGGGGTGATAGACTGAATCTTGGAAAGACATTCAGAATTCAAAGATTTTTTTTTCCAAAGGCAACAGAATTACTATTGAAAAAGTACAGCAAAGGAAAACATCTTGCAATGAGTTTGAATAGACCATGAAATAGTTTTTCAGGGAAAGCAGAGAAAGCCATGCCAACCWCAGATTGTACCACTGTACTGCTTTTTGGCTGGGATTGAGTTAATTTTCCYCATCGTAGCTAGTATGGTGCTATGTTTTGGATTTCTGATGAAACCCTGCTGATGACATGGTTTTAGTTATTAGTGAACAGCATCAAGGGATTTTCTGCTTCTCACTCTGCTCCYCCAGTGAGGAAGCTGAGGGTGCACAAGAAGATGGGAGGGGACACAGTCAGGAAAACTGACCCCAGCTGACCAAACACCACATGGCATCACTCTCAGCAGTAAAAGCAGAGTGGGGGGATTTTGTCAGGGCTGCTATCGTGTGGGAACTGGCTGGCATTGTTCTGCTGGAGGAGGGAGACTGGGGCTTTAGCACAGCTTTTTTTCCCCCGTGGTTTTGTTTTTCTTTGCTTCCTTTTGCCTTTATTTTTAACTTTTCCCATTGAACCGTGTTTATCTCAACCCACAAGTTTTCTCACTTTTACCCTTGTGATTCTCTCCCACATCCTGCTGYGGGGGAAGGAGCGTGTGGCTGTGTGGTGCTCAGCTGCTGGCCAGAGTTAGCCCGCAGCAACAACTAAAGTGAAAAGGAAGTAAAAACTACACTGCCTGGAAAATTCTGCCCTGAGAAGCTCGTCTAGGACTGCCAAAGACAGCAGGGTACATTCATAAGATGTGGGAAACACAGAGGTGAATAAGCTGAACCTCAGAAAGTTACAAARCCTGCAAGTTTACTACTCCCAGACATGTTGTCTGGATCACAAGAAAAAAAAGTTATTAATATAATTAGGCTGTATATTGAGATAGAAAGAGATGAGAGTGCCTTTATCATTAAGTCATAGAGCATTAAAAGAAAAATTATAACATTATCAAAAGGTAATTACATTCATTTTACRGATATTCTCACCTGGTGTAAATCAGCAGATTTCTTACGCAGTGAGAATTGTTGTGATTTTTAAACAGAGGAGAACTTAGCTCACTGTTGGTGTTCTCATGCTGTCCTTGTAACACTGTTTGGACCAGAAACATTCAYGCTCATGTTTTCCAGAATTTTAAGATGCTAGGGGTTATGAAATCRTTGGCAGCCTGAGAAGTGCCATCTAATCACTCTTGTTAGCTTAATGGAAAAGCTGTTTGACCACACCAAATACTTCACAAAAACAACAAAATAGAAAGTGATTTAAAATTACAGTGGATGAGCTAAATCTTGAAAGGTGTAAAAAATGCATTCCTTTCCTCRGAAGAGAATAGGGCAGATCTTGCATGAAAGAAAGAAACAATTTCTCTAGGGCTTATGCCTAAACAGAGCTGAAAATCTCCTAGGAAGTGTTGAGTGCTCAAGTTTGCCACTGAATTCTTATGATTCTGTCCTTCCTTCTCTTAAGGGCTTAAAACAAGYATATAGCATTGTGTTTCTAAATCTGGAGGCTGGTTTGGTTTGTTTTTCTTGTTGTTGTCATAATGAAGTATAGTTTTATTTTAGTTTCAAAATACTTGCTTTTAAAAACCGTACAAACTTGTGCTATATCTGACAAAATGAAACTAATAATTTTGTTTGCTGTTAGTATCCTCCAAGCAGTAATGTGAACTGAGGTATCAAATATTTAGTACTATGCTACACTAATATGGATATGGTGATTTCTCATTAATACTAACAACTTCAAAACTAATTCTCATTAGCTTGAAATAATTATTTAGCTGCTTGGCAAGTGATTACATTCAAACAGAAGTATATAATAGCTTACAAAAAAAAATTGGTTGACATTACAAAATCGTTAATGGCTTTATTCCTTAAAACTTWTTATTAGATTGGTCTCTACATTTAAGGAATATTCTTAAAACTGTGTGCTGCCTTTTTATCTAGTGCACAAATTGCATCCAATTTGGAAAAGCATTTTGGATCTATCAGCCACAAATTAAGCAACAATCACAAAAATAATAAACCCCCAAATAAACCTTAGAATAATGTAATTCAGATTTTAATGGAAAAATAAAATTATTTGCCCATAAATGTTTGACTAAGCCTCTTCCTATTTTCCCTCCRTATTTATAATGCTGGCATTTAAAGGTTGGAAGTGGAGTAGCAAAAAGAAATAATTTCACACATGCAGAGCCCAGAAATCAACAGTAGGAAAGGCTAAGGCTCCTAAAGCAGACATGAATTTTGGGTGGGAGGGTATCTGGGATCTGAGCCTCATCTCACTGAAAGTTTGGACCCTTTTACTTGAGGGAGAAGTCTTTTGTGCGTCTTCAGTTAACTGCCAGGTTTTAGAACTATGTGATCAGCAGTAATGAAAAGAATTGAGAAGCAAGTGTGAAAMTGGAGTGGTGAGAAATGTTCTCTCTGCATTATAGCTTCTGTCTTGGATGGTACACAGGGAGCTTAAGTGAGGAGCTCAGGAGCAGATGCATGGATGCTATTAAAGCTCATGTGCCAAAGCATTAAAACTAGAACTGTTCCTCTCCATAAAGGACAGGRAAAAAAAAAAGAAAAAAGAGGGCCCTCTAGCCGTAAATTCACCAGTAAAATGCATGTGCACTGTATCATTTGGCTCAATAAAAAATGCAGCATGTGGCAAAATTTTAGACAGATAAATGTAATTAACACTGAAAGGCAGATGGCAAGGAAAAGGGACAAAGAAAAAAAACCCATAAGGGCGGGATGCAGTGACGCACTCCAACATTGTAAGTGCATTAGGAATTCCATCCTCATAGAGGACAATATAGAAATGCTTTCTTAAACAGAAGARTGTGGTGCAGATTTTTTTCCTGAATTATAGCCTAAATTTTCAAGTGAGGATCAGTGCACATTGATTTATGCATTCACTGTAGTACATTGTTGTTATCCAAAGTATAAATTCCAAGCATCCTGGTGTTAAGAAATGTGTTTAAGAGTGGCAGTTATACCATTTCTTAGAGGTATGATAAGAAGTGTCAGTGCCCTGCATAACAAATCATGTTTATGTTACAGTAGAAAGTAAACATTTGCATTTCAAACCCACACAAAATATGGGTAATATGTTAAGGTTGCTCTAAGTCAGCCTTGCAAAAAGTTCTGGAGCCTGAGTTCTGAGCAAGACTGAATAACTACCATGTACTTAATTTCAACCTGAGCAACCTCTGGTTGAAAGTGTCACACAGTGGGGGGTTTCCAGCACTTGGATTTAATGGAGAGATAATGGCAAGGAGAGCATTAGGGGRAAAAAAAAAGGGAAGAGTGAGGTGAAATTAAACTGGGATTTTAAAAAATGGAAAATCAAAGTATGAGGTTTCAGGCCTGTCAAAATGTTTAATTCTTCTTGTTCAAGCTGCAGATGGTTTGAGTCATCTTGTGCCAGAATTAACTTGGTGACACAGTAAAATAACCTTTCAGAAATACGTTTCCCATATTTTATTCATTGTTGCACTTTAGTTGAACCTATTCTTTGCATGAATAAGGTATTTGAGATCAGATGCCCTCTTCATACTTGCTTGGTGGGAATTAGAATGTGACTTGTTAGAGAGCTGAGCCTAATTATGGAATGAAGGCATGAAATGTTGCTTTTGCTTACATTGTGTTGCGCATCTTCATCTGTCTATGCAAAATACTTATGAAGTGTGCTAAAAACGAAACCCTTGTGTCTATATCCTGCAAACAATCTGGAATGCCACCTTCTGTTATATAATAAATGCAGACTTGTCTGTAGAGAAGAAAAACAAGCCTCATGTAAAACTYGTACAGTCGAAGCTCCTGTTTGATTTATGACAAAGGGGTCGTTTCTACCACTTGCATGGTTCTTCAGATCCCAAAGCAGCAGACAAGAATAAAGTGAAAATTAAGGTKTGGCCATTGGGACATTCTCAGAGGTTTAGCAGGGGAAGGTACTAACTTAAGAACTGGGAGGGAAGATCAAAAATTGCCTGTTTCAGAGGAGGCATGCTTTGTCCCTTTCTCCCAGGCAGGCAGTTTGCAGTTCTGCCAGGGGCAGTGTAGGGCAGAGAGCATTASAGCAGAACTCGGTGCAAGGTCTGAAAGCTGCCCTTGATATCTCAGAGACAGATTTTGAGCATGTTTTTCACATTGCTGGAATCAATTTTGCATAGTGTAATGCTTCTCTTTGCAGTGGAATCTAGTTTTCTCCTAAGCATGCACTCGAAGAACAGCATCTACMTTGAACCCTGAGTATTACTGGTTCAAATGACAGCTAATGGAATAATATGTGCATATATGCTTTCATAATGCACATATCTCATTAGAAAATTAATTAAAAGATATGCATATTTATTCAATRCAAACTGTGTACATATTTAATGGTCTCAGTAAAAGAAACACTCTGAATTTTAAATTAATTTTGGAATTTTTTTCTATCACAAAAAGATTTTCTGTGTTTCAAATGAAGGATTTTATTCAACCAGATGACATCTTTCAAATCAGAARCAGCATTTTAAGTTCAAGTGCTACATTTTGGTCTGAGGCAGGTGATTACTTTTATAAATCAGCTGTAAAAGGTAATCATGAAAGCTCTCCATAAATAATAACCAAGACTGAAAATTTCTGTGTAGTGTGTGTATATAATGCGACAAAAGTAGAGATGAGGGAAATGGAGTTGAGTTTAAATGACTTTCTTCATGTAGCTAAATGGGCATTTCTACCATGGAAATCAAACGAGGGGTATACATATGGAAAGAGGGCAGGATCTCATACCAGCTTTGCAAATGCTTCAAAAAATTATGCTGAGCAGCCCAGCCTGTTACAGCTTTTGGACAAAATCTGGAGGAGTGTTCGCAACAAGTATAGAGCAATTTACATTTTTTTTTTCAGTTGTCAGACACTGTGTGCCACAAACTAACAGGGATGACTGGGTAGTATGGAAATCTGCTGCTGGAAAACTGTCCAGATAGATTTCAGTTCAGCATGTTCTCCCATTATTGTCTGGGAACGTTTGTACGAGTAAAACTTTCTTTGGAGCTGGTGAAATGTAAACCTTCACAAAAGGTTTATTTAATTTATGCTGTATTTTTTGCCAATGTGGGAAATGGTTTAGCACAATTAGGTCAGATAGTCAGGAAGCAGTAATGGTATTTATTGCATGAAATGGATAACTATTCATGAACGTGCAGTAGTGAAGTCTTAGTATTCAAGCTGATACAGCCAACCMTTGCAGTTACACAAAGATCAAACAGCCTTTGGAAGAAATTTCTCTAAATTTTCAGGTGATCTACTTCTGAAATTCTGAAGAATGCTTTCTATTCTTCCTGTACCAAAATGCTACCAAATTGTTAATAAAAGAATTCAAATAGAGTTATTTGGGCTTGGTGTCATTCAAATGTTTTATTGAGCAAGTATGAATATCTTTAATCTTTCTGACCACTTCATTCATGAACATAAAGGCAGAACTTATTGACTTAGTAATTTGCTGACCAAATATTTCAGTTATTGCTTCTTCACAATGAATGCAATTTTTCTCTTTAAAATTTAAAGAGAAATATGGAAATGTTGTGTTACCTGTCATGTATATATGGATGCAGTTCAGATTAAATATAAGTGAAATCTTGACATAGCTGTATAAGTATAGCCTTACAAARGACCCTCAGCAAAACCATGGAGAAACTCCTACTGCTATTATAAAAGTGTTATTTTCATGCCAAATGCAGTGATTTCTTCTTCAGTTAAGGTATTAGCATTTTCAGTTTTCCCCAGTATCTGTCTGRACTTATATTAGTAAAAAGATCCATGAACTATACAGAATCAACAACATTTTCATGTTGTAGAGACTAATGAGAAATGAAATGCTTTTTTTTAGCCACAGGATGCTTTTTATTAGGACTGATGAGAAAATGGAAATTATTTCCCTTGGAAAAAAAAMMTWAAAAATAACCCCTAATCWAAACAAAAAGGCAAGTGCACTAAATTTTTGTGGTTAAGAACTGATGGGAGATTCCATTTTAGAAAACTTCATTGGAATTTTTCAGGTTTCCAACTATGGCCGTGGAAACATTTTATCATGGGAGAAAGGAAAATGGACAGGAACCTTCCAGAGTGCAATCTGGGGAGTCATCATTTTGRTTTTTCTTGAAGGAAAACTATTAGAATTCTTTTCCAATTACATGTTTCAAAAGTGCTTTATTTATTATTATGGCAGTCACAGCTGTCCACTCTCAGAATTCCTCAGTCACACTAAGGAATGGACATGGATGCAGGCTTATTTTCCAAATCACAATTAGATTTTCGCAGTTTATTACATTTGTTATTRTGCAAGCCTCCAACAACATGCATTTTTCCTTGTATTCTCTCCCTTTTTAACCCTTTAACCATCTGTTTTTCATTGCTTTTGGTCACCACATTTGTGTAGCTCACCCTTTGTGCATATTCCAGTTGTGTGTTCCTTTGTTCTTGTAGCTTTATTTGCCTTGCAAAGGTAATAGCTTCATCACAGCACCTCAAAAATATGGAAGATGATCATAAAGAATTTTGAATGTGGTGAATCATGAGGAGTATCACAGTATTTAAAATAGTGGTCAATTTTAAAACTCTTTGCTGTCACAATATAAGCCATTAACTCCCTCTCAAAACRTAAAAATATTTTTGTCAAATTCTAAAATTATCAACTGAGGTTTGTTATATCTATACCTCCCCAAAAGGTGGTATTGTTTAGTTAGCAGTTTTTAAAACCTCAGAGATAAACTACTTGCAAGTTACAAAAGGTTTAAGGTAAATCCACATTAACAGATTTAAACRTGAGTGAAGCAAGATGAAGTAGCAGAGAGATATCGTAGTAAAATTGTTTTAAAATTATTTTTCTCTCTGGAAGATCATCTTTTTGATGCATATTGATCAGTGGACTTATTCTGTCCCTATAACAATGTYATTTTYWTGTTTTAATGTCAGAAATGAAGTTCTAATGGTCTGAATTTATAGTTTCACTGTCAAATCAATGCCTTGTATCTATCAGATTGCAAAATGATGACTAAAGGTATGGCATATTCTCTAATGCAATTAYTTTGGCCATCATCTTACTCTTGCTCTTTAAGAGAAGCCACTGGCCTTAGATGTCGTAATTGAGTGACTAAAAAAATCTTTCTGAATTTCTGGATATCTTTCTGAAACACTCATTTAGGAACTTGCCATTTTTCATGCTGGTATGTACCTGAGAAAATGGTCTGTTTGAGCAGCTGATACAAYTCCTGAAATGCAATTTCTTCAGCCGTTTTTGACTTACAGGTTTTTGTTGAAAGAAGACTTTTCTCATTGTTTAAAAACTATATATAACTATACTTAAGAAAAATTTGAACAGGATGGCAACAAAATCTTCAAAGCTTGAAACTCAGATTTTCACACACAGATTCTTTTATGGAAGGAATCAGTGGTTTTCTTAGTTTGAGAGAAAAATAAAAATAGTCATACATGATTGAAAAGGCATTTTTTTCTTGTCTAGTTTAACACAGAGCTCACAGAAAATGTAAATTTACTCACTAACATTCAACTCATTGAAAGAAGAACTTCAAAGTTGAACTGGAACATTTAAAAATCAACTTATTATGCAAGGGCTCTTCCCYTTGCTTTTCTTTTTCTTAGCAGGGGAACAAAACACTTGGTAATCTGCTGCCATTAACTTTTAAATTCCCTGCCACTGAAATATTAAAATATAATACAAAAGAAAGTTTCTAAAACTGTTCCAGCTTCCTATTGTCCCAGTCAAGTATGGTAGAGTTTTACTGCTTTTAGTGACAAAACATAGCAAGTAGAGCTGTTTTGGGAATCAAATTAAATTTTGAATAATCTTTTATCAAAAAATGGCTTCTTAGGCTCAGGAGGGAGTCTCTCATCAAAAGGAGACACTGCACAGAATAGCCAATAGGTCAGGAACTGAAGAACATGCACTTTCAAGTCTTCAGTGTGCTTGGTGCAAGTTCCTGATGTGGACAGTAGCAAGTTCAAGCCCCAGTTAATGGTCTTACTGTATTGCTTGATGCATGTCTGACAGTCTTTTCTCTCTCCCCCACGTTCCTCACATAATTTTATCTTGTCCTCATGTGTAGTTGGAATATATAAACATGTGGAAATATTCTGTGGCACAGAAAACAGTCTCCAGCCCAGCATTAAAAAGAAAAACTACACAATATACATGTTATCTGCATATATGCTTTTATCATATTAATAGCATTTTTTTCTTTTTTTTTTCTTTTGTTTTCTCCACAGTCATGTAGAATAGTAAAGATTAAAGCACATCAGTATTATAAATCTCGTAGGTTTTCCATAGAAGTTAATCATCACTGGAAAAATCATTATTATGGTGTACAATTTCAGTGTCCACAAATGGAAAACTCTCTTTTCTTCACTCATGGTCCTTCCCCTCAGGAGACTGGGCAGAACAAGATCTGTCTGTATTATTACAGACTGAGGCAAAAAAACCACTTTGAATGCCTCCATCTTTTCTTCATCCATATTATTCAGATGACTATCTTTGCAAGAATCAGTTCAATGTTATCCTTTCACTATTTACGTACTTAAAAAAGGATTGAAACTTTCTGCTGTTGTGGAACAGGGCTGATGCTGTGAGGGGACACATGATAATATTAATAGGCATGGTGCATCCTGGACAAAAGGCSCTAAAATCATTTCTGGTGCTTGTGAAAACCTTAAAGGACTATGAATCTCCTGAACTTTTCCATGGCATGTGCTGGAAAAATGCAACACATTAAGGAAGAGTACTTGAATATATGAATGCAGACTTCATAATTTACCTTTCTGTGGAGTTAGTTCTACTGAAATTGTGCATGTGAAGTGAGTTCTATGTGTACAACTTTGCACCTGATGCTCTGAGTATAGGTTAAACAAATGTAGTCCAAGTCAAATAACTATGAAACCTTAACATTGTCCAAAAGCCATTCTTGAGTCTTGCCTCAGGTGTGCTGTGGCAAGTCACTCTCCCTAGGTATTCACACAAGGAATCTGCTGCCTTTTGTGCTGATAGCCCAAAGACAGACACACATGCTGCTGAAGTGAGTGTGAGGCACTTGGCCTTTTCTCAGATTTGTCTGCTCATTGCTGTGAGGACAGATACTCTCTGGAAAATAATGAGAAAACAATTAATCTATTGCAGTAAGGACTTGGGGCAGGAGACAGCCAACTGTTGCATATCCACAGGATCACCCAGCCCTCAGAAAATATGTCTTAATGATTTAATTACTTTTCTCATCTGAGTGGATATTGTAATTCTGATTACAGAAGCTGAGGATGAACACGCTTAAAACTAATAAATACAAAGTGCATTCATCTGAAATGAGCATCATCAGCACTCACAGTGAAATTTCATTTATGGGCATTGTTTCATTAAATGTAACCTCTAGCTTATTACAGGCACATTATTTTTCATTTTTTATGCATGATGTCATTCCTTTATTTAAACAGACCATGGTAAATATTTTATGAAACAATTAAAGGAACAAATAATAAATCTTTAAATTAAAAATGGATCTGTGAAAGTGTCAGGCAAMTAAAATGCAAACAAACAAATAAACAAAAGGGTGGAATTATGTTGCAATCTGTCATAAATTATCCTGGAGTTCTRTCTGTGATTTGCCCACTGTTAATCTATTTCTCACTCAGTTGGTCTRTTATTATGAGATGTGYAAAATGGTAGAAATATGTGAGCTACCTTGGGGTAGAATATGATGATCTTGTTCTSCCTCAGACTTTAGAGGATYCTAATTGTATGCTGGGCTTTTTGTTTCCCCAAAGCCTTGTTTCATGTATTTAATTAGAGATTTTTAACTTTTTAAGATATTTGCTGTGCACACTGGCAAATTTTTAAGAACCACATCCTGTGTACTGAGGCAATTGTGCAGATTAGCTAAAAGAGTCATTAAGCATATCTGCTTGCACAAAACTGTCATAATCCAGTCTCCTAGCAAATTTTTATGGCTGCTGCAAAAGGCAGGGTACAGATGGGGTGTTGAACTTTCAGCTTCGCACCTCCTGTGATTCCCACTGACTCCAGCAACAGCTAGGAGAATTCCTCARTTTTAAATATCTGGCAACACAAAAGATAAAAAATTAATGCAATGGCAAACCTCACATTACTTATGCAGTGGAAGCTCCTACTAAAAGTACTGAGAGCTCAATACAGTCCTACTGAAATCAGGAGAAAGATTCCCCTTGACTTCATGAGGAGCTGGATCAAGKAACTTATTACTAAAGATGTGATTCTGCAGGAAGAAGAGCCAAATCTTCATCTCCCAAAGGGAATGGTTGTGGTGATGGTGGGAAAAATTCACKGTACTCAGCAGGCTCCAGTGCTGCTCTGTTCTGGAGAGGTTTGAATCTTAAATGAATGAAACTCAGGAGACATTTTCTCCCTGCCCCAGAAAAAAAAAGAAAGGAAAAAAAAAAAGAACAATGACAGGATCCCAAATGCACAGATCTGAGTTTTAGCACTGATGTGTGATTGCCAGATATTAATTTTCAATTTTCTCCTTGCAGACGGAGTAGCTTTGTCAAGGTCATGCCACACATAAATCATTTCTCTGTTTAAGCAAGGTCTTGCTAAGGCAGCTGTAATCAGGACCTTCTGTAAATTAGGGTTTCTATCTAAGGAATGCATTCTTATTTCAAATGACCCATTGCCAGTTTTTTTCCCTTTCTTCTTTTGTTTTTAACATCTAAGTGATTTGCAAACTTCTTGCATTTCAAGGACGTAATTAAGAATGCTGATTACATTGACATCATTCTGAACTTCAACACTGAAGAATGTGAGCAGCACTCACTGTTTTTTAAGTACTTCTGTCCCATCCTCTACAAATAAACATAAGTGATAGAACTTAAGAAATAAAACAGGTCATGTTCCCTCCTCAAAAGGTGCTAGGCTGAGAATGTAGGTCTTTATGCATCAAGAAAAGAATGTAGCTGGTAATATGTTGTCCTAAAAAGACATAACCTGTGTTTATTACAAGGCTCAGGCTTGATGAGAGTAAAAGGATGCTTCTCTAATACCATTATTTTTTCAAAGTACACATTAATACATTTTATTTTTAAATGCGAGTCATGGCTCTCATTAATGCTGTTATTATGAATTACTAAGACCTCCAACCATTAGTTTGGTCACAATGTTCTTAATTAATAGGTGACCTGTCTTTAACCAGATATCATATTTTACATAAATTGTCTGGTGATAACCTGAGACAAATACCAATGCATAATTAATTTTAAAAAAATAATTCTCAATATATGATGCTGTATGGATTAAAAACCAGGAAGGTACTAATTAGAATTTTGTTTTAATTAGCCTTGCATATGCTAAGTGTATTCTGCAGTTCTCASTGCAACAGAATTGGTGATCAGGGGAATGGTTTAAAACTCCTGAGGAGGTTAGAAAAACRGCTCAATAGTAATGTGATTCCAGTGCTGCTCAAGAAGGATAACTGGAGAACCATTTCTCCACAGCSTTTTTCCTGTCTCACAGCTGTGATTCTAGAGCAGTTTAAAATTAGTAAAGAGGTTGAGGAGTGGAGATGTTACTGTAGTGATCTCCAGCTGCCAAGGAATCACAGAGAGCAAGTACTGCTTTMTCCAACCATGACTTAACCTTCCACCTGCAAGACATTGCAAGAGCTTCTATGTGTTCCAGTCTGTGAGTTTGCCCTGGTAGACCATGAAGTTCTCTGCAAGGAAATTTCACATCAAACTGAATACCTCAGATTCATCTAAACCAACATTTATTGTGATCCTGCACATGACAGCAATTAGAGRGATTTTTTTCAGAAGTTGTGAACAGCCAACTAATGGCAGGTGGCAGAGCACCAAGCATGAATCCAGATTCATCACATCASAKSACMTTCTGCATATCTCCCAAACTTTTTGTTTTTCTCCATGTCTTTTGATTATTTAATTTGCTTTCTTTTGTTTTCAAACAGTGATAGGAACCTGAATAATCAAAACATCACCTTTTGCTGCTGTGAGGATCCTTRCCTCTCTGCCCTTGGGGCTGTTTCCTTCCTTCTGTTGTGTTCACAAAGACCCACGAGTGGGTTCATGCAGTTTTCTGTACTGTTTGACAAAGGCAGCATTGTGGTTTTRAAGGCCATCAATAAAAGCTAGATTTTGCCTTGTTCTTTCCTCCTCTTGCGCTCTCTTACCCCCTGACTGTGCCCCGTAATCTGGATCTCCAGGAATTGTCCATATCCCACAGACCAGCCCTGCTTACCCTGTCCCATAGGGAGCAAACTACTGAACACTGTGAGTCTTGGATGCTGGTAATGAAAGCTGTATAAGTACCAAAMTTGCAAGGATCTTTTTTAGAAGTTATCAATATCTGGCATGTTAAGAGACTATATAGTGGGACATCTGTTCATTCAACATAATTCCAAAAATCTGAAGTATGGAAACAATGGYTAACTTTTAGATAAGAACTACTTTCTGGGAGATTTTCAGTATTTTTAGAATTTTTTTTCTATTTTCTATTTAACTCCCATAAAGCTTCTTCAAGGACTAGAAGTCTTATTAATTATTCCTAGCACAGGGTTAGAAGTCCTCAGTAGGACGCAAGGAAGTGCCATGCTAGCAAATTGACAGTAGTGAAGAGCTACATATTTGGAATGAAAGTAAAACACTTTGTCATTCCTATTGAAGATTTCCAATCAGTTCTAAAGTAAGCTTATGTTATGAATGGGAAAAGCMATTTTTACACAGTTGCTCAAATGACAGTATTCTTGCAAGGTTTTGCTTTTGTATTTCCTTTCTGAAGGAAAATACATACTTTTTAATTTTCTGAGGAAACAATGGATAGTGGCTGAGGAATGGAACTATGAAATTTTCCTTTGAGTGACAGCATAAACTGTTCAAACAAAAAAWWTTAATTTTATTTGTTTAATGATTGWRCTTTGGAATTCCTACTTGAAAAAAAATTATTTTCCTATTTACTCTCAAACAGATTCACCTGTTCTTCTGTTAAGTGATATTGCAGATACTGAGGGTAGCATAACATGGGTCTTCTGTGTCCATTAAAATTTATCATATCAGTGCCCATTCAGGAAAGAAAGATTTTTTATTATAATGGTTTTTTGGAAAAAAAAAACAAAAAACAAAAAAAACCATTGTCAGATCCAATTAATAAATCTTACAGTTTGAACTTAAAACAATTCAGTATAATGTTATACCATAGGCACCAGCAATTCTAAAAACCTTTTAAATTGTGGTTTAGAAATATCATTAATGGCATCATTTTTGCTTTTAATGTACAATAACAGCTTCCAAGGAAAGCAGTGTGTCAGTTCTGGTGCAGAAGGGCATTTCTCTGCTCTCATTTTGTCACAGAAACCCCCATACTATCATAAGTATGGACAGCATTAGGTGATCATAGAAAGGGTTGGGTTGAAAGGGACCTTAAAGATCATCTTGTTTCAACCCCCCTGSCACAAGGGACCTTTCCCTACACCAGGCTGCTCCAAGYYCCATCCAGCCTGGCCTTGAACGCTTCCARGAATGGGACATCCTCATCYTCTCTGAGAAACCAGTTCCACTGGCTCACCAGCCCATTTGTCTTCCTAACACCAATCTAAACCTTTCCTCTTTAAGTTTAAAAACTTTCCCCTTGCTCTATCACTRTAATAGAAAAGTATTTCTCCACAATCATGTTGCTGCTGTGTGTGGAATACCTTCCATAAATGTTCCACCCGCAGAGAGATGAAGAGAGAAGGCTGCCTCTTACCTCTCTGTTTGATGTTCTGCACTGAACTCCAACCTYTGGATCAGCCARGCTTTAAGGACTTGTTCCTTTGCTRTTGYGTGTAGTGGCTGCAGTGTAAAGCCCTCCAGATTTCCTCATCTCCTGGTTCAARAACATGTACATTTTGTCCCCATGGATCTTCTCTTGCCGGCCCTTGAAGAGGACAGCCACCTCTGTGGCAGGCCAGGAGGTGATAGTCTTTGACTTAACGGGTTCTTTTGCTTTTCTCTACTGGACTCTTCATGAATATGTGTAGGAGTGGAGAAAAAGGAATGCATAACCTGAATCTTGTCTCACCTGAGGCTTTTTAGAGGACATGGCAATGTAACTCTTAAGATTGGCACAATATAATGGCCAACTGGTGTCCAAAACATGYAAGTTAGATGTAGCAGTCCAGATCTGAACTCAGTTGCATAGCCAAAATATAATGATATGTAATTTTTCAGAGGTGTGGAGGAGTCCAGCACCTTATTGCTAACATGCATCATGCAGGTTAACAGCTTCTTTTTCTGATTATTAGAATTGTACTAGATATAATGGTACAGCAAAGTCCAAACTGTTTTTRTTGATTATGCCAATAAAATTTTGGTTTAATCCATCCATTATACTTGAACGTAATAAGAACAATTTAAATTTAGGAGTGATTCACCAACAGGAAATACAATTCAAAATTGAGTGTTGGGTTTGACTATTTGCTAAGCAGAGGAAGCTGTCTTTTAGTATAAAATTGCTATCCTGTTCAGGTGTCACAATAAATTTGTCAGCTCCAATAAAATGTAGAAAGTATTGTTTTTCTAATATTAGTGAAAGATGATGTCCATTTAAATTAGTTTTTTCATTCATTTCTAATTGGCTTAAAATCCAGTTTAGCTACATGTCTTTCRTTCATAACTTGTTTAAAGGATTCTAATTCTCATAGATAAATAGGCATCCTGACATTTTTCATTTTCATCCATCATTAAGTTTCTTATGGCTGAGGTTACTGGTTGTGCATTGCCTTTCCACTGTGCTATCAACTTATGAAGTAGCCGAGTTCAGATTGGATCCATTTATTTCATTCAGTGCCTTATCTTCCTCTTTCCCCCAATTTTTTGAGCACTGCCGAGGGTCATATTGAAAAACTATCTCCAATTCCAACTGAAATCAACCAGGAAATGGCTTTATTTTACTTTTAGCTGCGACCAAAATCAAACAGGACTGCATCATTTCATAAAATGGTCATTTACAATGCAGTAGCATGTATGCCATGTTGAAAGCACCCTAAATTTCTTATATATGCCTGTTTTTCATTTCATTCATTTAGAATTGCTTAAGAAATAGAAAATATTGTGAAAAGTGCTGGTTTTGTCTGAAGCAGACAATTTTCTTCATAGTAGCTGCTACRGGGCTGTTTGGGATTTGTGCTGAAAACAGTGCTGATAACACAGGGATGTTTTCATTATTGCTGGGCAGGGCTTCCACAGAGTCAGAGCCATTCCTGCATCTCAGCCCACCAGTGAGGGGACTTGGGGTGGACAGGGAGCTGGGACAGAGCTGGGACAGCTGACCACTGCTGACCCCAGGGATATCCCACACCATGCAGTGTCATGCTCAGCAGATGAAGCTGAGGGGAAGGAGAAGGAAGAGGGGATGGGATTTGATGTGATGGGATTTGTTTTGCCAAGTCACCATGACTGGTGAAGGGGCCCTCTCCTGGGGATGGCTGAACACCYGCCAGCCCATGGGAAGGGATGAATAAATTCCTTGTTTTGCTTTGTTTGTGTGCATGAGTTTTGCTTTCCCTGTAAAACTGTTTCTATCTCAATCCATAGATTTTTTTCACATTTAACCTTCTGATTGTGTCCCCCATCCCACCAGGAAGTAAATGAGGAAGCARCTGTGGGGGGATGAGTTGCAGGTTGGGATTAAACCATGACAGYCCTACAGAGAAGTAGGGTGCCACTAAAAAATGTTTATTTTTTTGATAAAACAGACATTTCTGCATGTAGGAAAGAAGGGACTTTATAAGGTACTTACTAATAGGCTCTGAAGGACAAAATAAATCAAAAGAACATTCCTTTCAGTTCCACAGAGAGACTGAAAGAGAATGTCAGACAATARAGGCAAAGTGTGTGTTTGGATGCACCAGTTTCARTAAGAGAGAGCACTGAATGGGAGATAGGGAATTAGAAGTTCCTCACACTTTGCTTTTATTTGCAAATGCACTTTTCCAAGGACTGCTTTCAGAGGCAATTTGTAACATGTTTTCAATCTGCTTTAATCCTTGTTTTCAGTGATCCAGCAGAGTCATCAGGGTGACTTAAAATCTGGGCTTGTTTTTGAAGATACAGAGCTTGTTCTAGATTTGTAAATAGGCAACTTAATGGTATCTTTTAMAAGAGTGARGAGAATGGACTGATGACTGCAGGAWMGATTTTCCTGATGCTATGGGACTGCAGGAGGTTGGGATTTGTTTTTCTRTATTTCACCTGGTTATTGTACTCCTTTTTTTGCACTTCCCATGGTAGTTATTGATAAGAACAATCTAGAAGATTTGTGTGGGGAAACTGTTGTCATTCTTGAAATGTATGACTTATAAAATGGGCTAAGCTTTGCCAATGCATTTTTTTTATAAGGCTGGTGTTAGACATAGACATATTAGACATGTTAAATCAGTCTATTAAAGAAACTGGAAATCAACCAGTTATATTTTATAGCAGTTTCCATACATTCCTCTGTTCCTTGCATCTTTATCTTCACTTTTTAATGAAACTAATTTTGTTAAAAGGAGATACTAGGAAATTGCCTCAATTATCTTGCACAAGACAGTCAAGAATAGATGCTAAAGTAAAAAGTCTCATGTGTAGGTCTGGTAAATTGATAGAAATGGTTTTAATATTTGTGGTAAAGATCAAACTCCTATTATGAAATGTAGAGAATTAATTCACTGAGTTTTGTCTCAGGCTGTTTCCTTGTTAACAGTCCACTAAAGAACATGGCACTTCCCCTCTGCTCATGAATTAGTCCCCAGGTCTACCTCAGGAATGACAGCTGGCTCACCCTGCTCTCTGAAATGTGTGTCCTGGATGCAAACTGGCTCAGGACTCTACAACGTTTTCATTGCTGGCTTTTTGAAATGTTTTTCATCCTGTACTTGCTGTGTTCCTTATACTCTTTCACTGAGCAKCTGGGGCTGTAAGGATAGAAAGAATGTTGACCTGAATCTCTGCTGCAGTTCATGGCAGCCCTCCAGAWTTTTGGGCACTTTCTGTGTGTGCCAGCAGGGCAGAAGCATTATTTCTGTGCTTTTGGCAAGGGCTGATATCAATATCCTTGTACCCCTTTTTTAGGGTGTCCAATATGCAGAGTAAACCTAGCAGAGAGCGTGCACTCAATGCCATCATATCAAATATCCTCAGGATSAGAGTGGAAGACCTCCAGGGCTGAATGCAAGACGTCTGACAGCATGTGCTATATCTCAAATAATTCCAAGACGCACATCTTGGCTCCCAGCTCCCTGTGTGCAACTGTGTGTTGGTGATGATAAAGGAGAGGAGGTTGGGGGAGGGTAATATATTTGTCTTTTGTGCATGATTTTCCTTCACTCATCCAATCCTGCCCTTCATAAGCCATGAATTCACAGACATTTGGCATGAGCTCCTTGTTGTCTGGCAGGGGGGCAGCACAGGAAAASGAAAGATGAACGGAACAAAGCTTGATATTTCATAAGTGGTTTACAGAACATTAAGTGGAATATTTTGTTCCAGTAGATTTTAGAATTCCTTGCAAATAAAGCTGGAACACAAAAGCAGTACATTTTAGGTTTTGGAGACTTAGACCCCTTAACTCTTTTTACTGATTTATTAGAATGAATTTCAGATTTTAAATTACACCTCCTATAATGATTGAATGTACTTTCTGTATACCCAGTATTTATGGTGCAGCTGTTGGCAATGTTAATGTGAAAAGCACATCTCCTGAACATTGTCAAGCTCTTATTGTCACCTTTAGTTCCCTGGGAGATGGGGACAGAATTTTATTTCAGATTAAAAGGGAGAAAACTGTTACCTCTCAGGGAAAACATATATTTATGTTTCTGGATGTCTCTAAAGTGACTCAGACAAGGAGACACATATTTGAGTTATTGTTACTAGATTTCATTATGCTTGGTGCCTGGGTGGCTATACTATATTTTATGCTGCAAGGTTTAGAGTTGTTTTGGAAGGAAAGGGAAGCATTTTTCGGATCTTGATGAGGATGATAAAATGTAAATTCTAAGGGCAAAATTCAGAGGTGATGCCGATGAGAATAAAACTTCAATTTTTCAAGCATGACAGTCATTTAAATTCAGGGTTCATCTTTTCTCTCTTTTCCACCTATTTCTGCCTGTTTTTCAGTGAGTAAATATGTCAAAATTGGTGAAAAGTAGATGCTGGTAGCCTATAGGAGGTATGAATTAAACTATAATGATAAAAAACCTGGGCTCAAACCCACCACACACAGATCTGACTTCACAATATGTTTTAGATGWCTAATCAGTAAGTCTTCCTGAGGTAAATGTTTAAACTGCTTGTGTGGTCAGTAGGCAAAGCAGATGCTTCTGAAGAACTTTAGTGGAAGGTGTCCCTGCCCATGGCAAGGGAYCAGATGATCTTCAAGTACCCTTCCAACCAAACCTTTCCAGGTTTCTGGAACTCCAGAGGGAGAATCTGTCAGTCTCAGGTACTGAGTTATATAGATGACCCTGGAAACCCTTTACAATCACCTCTCTCTTCCCAGTGATATTATGCAACTTATTTCTGATGGTCTGTGTTATTAGGCCTCTGARATTATAGGAGAGAGTTTGGTGAAAGAAAGAAGGACTTGATCTTACCCTAATTGAATCTCCCAGGGACTCATAGCGAGTACAAATAGAACACATAACTGTGAGCCAAGGGTTCCCAAGGAAATGTTCCTCCAAGCTCAGGCTGTGACACTGCAAATAGGGTCACCTGCCCAACAGAAATTCAATTGCTAATTCAGGCTCCCAKCTGAAAGCAGGGTCAAAAGCCTAATTATGAAACCTAATTAGACATTGAATGTATGCAAAATAGAGCTCCTCCTTCCTTTCCATCCAACATAACATTATATACAYTTAATGGTACAGTAGYACTATATATGAATGCAGCACTTCTAATTAGTAAGTGATGGTATAAAGACTTTGTACTTAAAATTGACAACTTTTGATGGAAAAATATGACCCTATTTAATTGTAATTATTTGATAACTTTGTAAGTAGCAATAACAAAAAAGTATTACGAAGTTTAACTTGTACCTTGTAACTGCTCCACATACATTGATTTATAATAAATTTAATCTTTTGCTGGAGGGCAGAAAAAGCACAGCAATACAGCAAATTATATGATGATACTTATAGGACTTACTTTGATTATGGGTTGGCTCTGCAAACGAACAAACACAAACATGCACACCTATAAACGCACCATACACATCTCAACAATTTCTAGCTTGAAAGGGCAAAATGTTGACCATCAAATAAATGTAAATAAATACCTGTTAGTATATTTGATCATTGTCTTTTAATTAACTGAAGTGGGTTAGCAATGATAGCAGCAGTAAAAGGGAGGAGTAACCTGTGGTTGGCTAGGTGTGTGTGATAAAGGTCCTCACGTAGGACTGCATGAGCACTGAGGAAATAAAGCTTACAAAGATACCTGGATACACCTGTGAAACACCGTGGTACTGCTGCTCCACAGTGGGTTCCTGGCTCAGAATTCATGCCCAGGGGAGCTCTGTTAGTGCCAAGCTCCTGTGGGTGAGCACTGACTTCTGTTGGTCTGAGCTTGCAGACCACGATGGAAATCCTGTCCCTCCAATTGATGCATGTTTGACTTTCATTTGGTGGCTGGAATTCTTCTCACTGTTTTTTAGCCTTCTGACCAGTCTTTTTCAAYAGTGCACCAGTGTGTTTTTAGCATTATTATGGAAAAACTAGAAATATGCTATTTAAAATCCTGTGGGTGTGCTTACTGTCMAGGACTCATGCAGCAGAGTCCTTTCTTGGCTGAGAAGCTTTTATCCCTCAGCCAAAGAGTTACAGTGTGTCTTCATAAACAGCTCTGAAGTAGCTCTGAATTASCTGAAGAAAAGCTTGTATTAGACTCTTTAAGAACCCTTTTTAGTAGATCTACATGGTTTCTGRCTCCAGAGCTGGTTTTCTCAGAGCTGACTGAGCACCACGTTTTAACATTGCTATGGAATGCATCTCATACCTGGATTTAGGTTATCCTTTGCGTGGAAAAGCATGCCTGAAGCTAAAAAAAAAAAGTATATCTGATAATTTTCTAGCTCAAGTACACTCTTTGAAGAAATAGGTCTGCCCTAGAAAAATTGAGGTGTACAGAGTGGAAGATAAAGTAGTTATGTAAGCTTTCTCATAATCAATGAACAGGGTGATTCATTCTGTGATAAATTTTGAAAGAAGACATGGCCTTACTTTATATTAAAATGAATTCTCACTGGCTATAATTGGAAATCCTCAAAAAATTACAGAACACAGACTGTGAAGGAAAAAACAGTGGAACAGTATCAGCAATGTGGTCTTTTAAAACTTACATTTTAGAAGACCTGCAATCACATTTTGAATTGACTAGACTGAACATCATCATGAAGAAGCTTTCTAGAATTTTGAAAGCCTTTCTTATTTTCCCTAGTGGATTTAAAAGTCACTTGTATCCAAACCCAGATATTTAATTTAGATAAACTTCAAACTGGTACAAGTTAATTGAACTTTGTATTGAATAGTGAAGAAATTCATTTGACATTTCTAGAAAAAAGGAAAGAAATAATRTAATACACTATAGATTTTTCCGCTTATAACAAATTTTCACAATGTGAAGCCTGGTAAGATCTTTCTTTCATTATTAGAATTTTGCTTTTTATTATTTTCMTGTCTCCTGTTATTTAACTTCTTCCTTTTCTGCCAAAACACCCACAGAATGCACGTGTCCTGGGTTTTCATTTATTGCATTATTTCAGGTTATCTCAAGTTTCAGTTTGCATGAGAAATAATGAAAATAGCATTTGCCAGTTATTTCCYGTGGCAGATGGCTCTCACAGGAGCTTCTATACTACTCAGCTGCATTTATAGGGTAGAAAAAAATATTAAAATGTCACACAATAAGCCAAAAGCTGTTTCATCCAGGGTCAGAAATTATTTATGGACTTAACATTTAGTACTAAAAAGTGTCCTTCAGCAGCCATTGTTCAATGTGGAATTTTATTTSCTTGGGCTAGATGGCGCTGGAGTATATAAAATATCCATTCCTGTTTCCCAGTGCAGAGATTCCTGTGTTTGGGAAAGGAACAAGCCTTTCCTGCATGTAGATATTCAGTTCTTTCTTTCTGTATCGACAAACAAAATGATAACTCTTCTTGTTTTATTYTGAAGGTTATTATAAGTTCCCATTTCACTTGGTATATATTCTTAGTGAAGTGTGGCAACGCTACATTTTATACATAGAAGATTATATATATGCCAAAAATTGAACATGTGCACAAAACCCACAAACATCTTCTGTTAATATTTGTCTTTTTTTTTTTTTTTTTTTTTAACCTGGAGGAGGAAAAAGCAGCAGAAAGGAAGAAGTTGTGATATTCCCTTGGTTAGTTTATGTTTCTAGCACAGGAGAGGAAGATTTTCAGTCTAAAAATCTGGAAGGATTGAGATCTACCAGGACTGCTATTGAAAACCTCTTGTGTTCTCTGGTACTCTGTTATGCCCCATCCTAACAAAGCAGGACTTTCCTTCTGCTGTGTCAATCCYCTGCACCTCCTTCTCTGCCTTCTCCTTTATGCTCTCTGTGTGGAATTCCAGACACAGCACTGTCTTTCTGCTTCAGCCCTGGGAAGAAGTGACTATAGATGAGTCCCTACCTGCATCCTCTGCTCAAGTGGTGAAAGAGATGAAATTCATGTCAGTTTATGGTGAAATTTGAAAAGTCTAGTGGCATCCTCTAAGAATGGGAAATAATTCCCCTAACAAGACCAAATTGGGTCTCCATTAAGTTAGAGGGAGAAGGACATATGGAGGAGAAATAGAGAGCCATCATAACCCAATCATGCCTGAAAAGCCCATGATCCCAGGGCTGAACTGTGTATCTGCTGTAGTAACTTCCTGTGCTGTTGTCAGTATGAAAGACTCAGTTATTGGCCAGGCTTTCGAGTCGTGAGAAACCAAGCCCACTCCTCAAAATTTTAARTTTAATAAGGGATAATAAGGGACAGCTCAATAAAGCAAAAGTAACAGCACTGGGTGTGTGGCAACAACCAGAGGCACACCCAATTCTTCAGTAAGAAGTGCTTTATACTGTTGCAGCTGCATTTCTTCCCCAAATGACTTCACACAATCCTCGGAGCCCGTTTACCACAACTCCACCTCAGGTTGCCACAGCATTGCCGAAGCCCATGGCTACAGCCTCCAAGGGTCCCTCAGGGAGGCAGTCTGGGGTGGTCTTCTAATGCTGCTTTAAACTTGATGTTTTCCTTTTGTGGTATCTTGTTCTCTGCCTGTCCTATCTTGGTTACACATTTTGCAAGAGCAGTCWTATCTTGTGATACATCTTTTGCAAGCACGCTTACATCTTGTGRTAGCCTTGCTCATGCACAATTTTAGTTATACTGTTCACAAAAGCAATTACAATTTGCACTATAGCTACAAAAGCAGTTACAATTTATAATAATTTGCAAAAGCAAATAATAGGGAAAGCCAACTGTTACATTGCAGATTGTAATAGAGGGAAGGTAAAATTCAGGAGTTAGAGGAAGGTGGTTCCATGGTCTCAAGTGGCCACAGAATGTTTTCTGTAAATTAACTTCCAAGYTTTGAACACCAGCCAGAGGTGCTCTTCAAATGTGACTAGCCAGAGGTAAGAGAAGAGGTGCACCAGCCTGAAGTGTTTGTGCTGAAGTCCTTCATTTGAGGATACCTGTGTAGTAGCAATAAATACAGACTTGCTGAACAGCATCTTTAAATTTGTCTTCTGAATACTGTATGTGCTCCTTTGCTTTGGGAATAGAAATGAGTTTCACTMACAGAGTATAAGCTACTTTCTTTCAAAGCTTGCTGGAGTTACTTAAAACTGCTTATAAGTTTTTACATATGTGGTCTAAGGTTAATTAGGTTCTGTGAAAACATGGATCAGGTATTGATCCTCAGAAAAGMGTTAAAGCAAAGTTAAGAACAAAAAGAGCAGTGAACTAAGTTGTAATGTATTACACAATACTGCTTTTACATCACTATATTGTGCTTTTGATGACATTGATGTTTGTTATTGTTTGGTGGCACAGAAAARCCTCTGAGGTGCAGGCAGGGGATGCCCATCTCAGGCATCCCTTACCTCTCCAGTGGCAAAGAAAGGATAGTCCCTCACAAACCTTTCATTTCTGGCTCATGCCTGCATCTGCCCTGTGCTCTCTGCAATGCTGTTTTGGGGAACAGACACAGGCTGCTGAAACCCACAATTTGGATTGCTTTCCCATGGGGCTGGATTGAGCTGCCAGAGACAGATTCAGCACAACTGCTGGGGTTGCTGAATGTGGAAGTACAGCTATTACCTGTCTATGAATGTGCTGAAAAAAAATCTCTTCATGTATTGGCAGGATACTATTACAGATGAAAGAATAAATACATTTGCCATTTTTGTTAAATTGTTCTCCTWGGGGGCAAAGATCCTTTTATTCTTCATGTACACACAAAGCATGGAATCTTGTTGGTAGAACATTTGCCCCTGTGCTAATCTTTTCTGCCCTTGCAGACTCAGCTTGAACAGTGTTTATTGCTACTCTGGAGAGATGCTGCCTTTCCTCTTCCACACAGCCACATGCAGGTGTGTTTAGGACTCATTCTGCCATTGGCTGGGCAGTGGGGCTTAAGCTGACTGCACAGTTAAATTAACACAGATTGGGAACTGAGTTGTTGTTAGTGGCACTGAGCTTGTATATCCTGTTGTGCTGCTCAATGTAGAACTGCAGGCAGATTTAGAAATTCTGAGCTTGTTGCTTTAGCTGTGTTTGTTTCCTCTAAACTTTCTTAATGAGGTTTTTAAGAGTCCTGGAACAAAATATTTTTAAGGCAGCATTAAATTGATTTGACTTTTTAGCATAAAATGGAATTTTAAATTTGTTTTGCTGCTGGAAAAAGACAGTATTGCTTACATCTTGAATCTTGCTTACTTTGCTCATGCTGCTCTTCTCCTGGACTATGCTTCTGTGCAAGGAGTCTAGGATTTCAGTAAATACATGATACAAAAAYTATTGGTTCGGAGTCTTCAGTACTGAAACTTTGTAGAAGATGTCCACATTCTTTTGATTTCAGTAGGAATTGAGAACACTTATACCTAGTTGAGTTATTACAAGCTCTCTGGGTAAAATAAACCATTTCAAAATATCTTATTAAAATCAAGGTTGAAGATGATGAGACTGAAATAACCAACATAATCTACTTCTCTTGGCTAGTAGAATTGCTGTGGTTCTCTGGCTGTTGTTATAGATGCTCTTAAAAAGAATATTAAAAACAGCTGTCACCTATTTTTCTCCACGAAAATAAATGAATTTTAAATAGCTGTTATAGTGAAAGCTAGGTTCACATTCTAGTCTGTGAAATAAATCTGTGAAATGAAGAAATAAATATTTTTATTTCTAAAGCAAAGTATAAAAGTAATTTAAATATATGGTTCAATCAAAAAACCAAACCAAACCAAACAAAAAAAACCCCAAAAAACAAAAAACAAGTGTTTTATTTGGCTGCTAATAAGTAATTTCAGGTCAGTAGAGACTGGCAGGATGGTCCCTGATGTTGCACCCAGTGAATGACCTGTATACAAAAACATACCTCTAACAAGGCTTTTCTTTGTGAGAAATTGCAGGCATTGTTTAAGACACACATCTCCCTTCCTAGTGTGCCAGGAAATCCCWCTTGGAGAAAAATCTGAGCAGCCTTAAGTTTAGTACATCAGTATGTCAGTGCCTTTTWAATATGGGATCTTCAGGCAGCATCTGGCCTTTTTTCTCTTTCAAGTAAGCTGTTTACCAGGTTCTCTGAGTGAGTTTGGGGTTTTTTTCCCTTTATCTTCAAAAGGGCTTCAGACCCTGTCATGATGACCATAATGTCCCAGTCATGCATTAGGAGACCTGATCAGTCACCTGTATTTTGGTTTGATTTTCAGTCTTCCCTTGGGTTGTACTTTGTGCRTCCTTATCATTTCAGTAAATCCTTCCACTTTCAGGAAGCTTCACTTTTTATGTGTTCTCCTGGCTGTATCTTTCTSACATCATCAGTGAAATGATCTGCAYATGGAGACAGCCATACCTAGCATGCAAAATAACTGAGGCAAATTTAGGAGAAAAATTATCAGTACAAAAATTTAAAATGCATGTGATCTACCAAATATCACAAAATCTGTCTCTGCAAATGGAATTCTTTCCASACACTGTTAGAAATACCTCTTCTGATGTCAGAGGAAAACTATCTTTAACAATTCACAGCTTCTGGAGGAATCACATTGCATACAGGCTTGGGGACAGGGATCTACTAAGTCCTCATCCATTTTTAAATCTTCTAAGTCTCTGATGTGATACRGCTTTCAGAGCAAGAGGAAATATTAAAGGCTGTGGTGAGGAACTTGTTTATCAACACAGGAGACCACTTTGCCTCAAGTGGTGCAATAAGAGAGAGAGGGTTGGACTGGATGACCCCAGGAAGTCACTTCCAACATAAATTATCAGTGACTTTTTAAGTTTTTCATTAGCGATGGAATGGCTGAATAGTTGTTTCTCTGTATACTGTTCTTAAAAATAAGGAAGATTTTTTTGACCCCTGTGATTTGTATGGCTTCAGTTACAATTTGTCATTTGTATTTCAGAACCAAGTTACAATATCTGCAGCAGCACTATCACTTTTTTTTTTTTTTTTTTGTTAAAAGATAATTCCAGCTCCATAGTACTTCAATATAGTAAACAGAACAAGGGGTGATGGGGGAGAATAGCCATAAAAAMCCATGAATAATTTGCCCACATTCATAGAAAAGATCTGTGGACAAGCAGGAAACATGATTTTTCCTAATGCATGAATACTSTTCTGTATTTTATGTTCACTCCGGTTATTTTGCCTTCAAATAAATTTAGCCCCATGAATATTTGAAGCCAAGTGACTAATTTCACAGCCAAAATCTTATGCCAGTAACTATAGTGTGAGATATCTGATACTGCTGCAGAAATAGGCACATTTTAAGGGGAAAGTTTTTGTTTGGCAAAGTGAATTGCATTTGCACTTGAAAGAAGAGAAGCCTACCCCTCTTCTTTCACTCATGAAATACAACTGCTGAAGGCAAATTAGCAAGATTTTTGATTCTTCCACATTGTTAAGGTTAAGAAAAGAGCAACCAGGCCACTTTACCTTGTCTGCTTGATGTGGTCTGTATGTCAAGCACCTGGGCAGGAGCAAAAGTCCAGGCAGGAGACCTACTGACTGATGTTTCAGCACTGGTCTGTAATGGTCCCAGCTGGTGTCCCCTGTGTGTGTGTGGTGTCAGGTGTCCCTGTAAAAACGTTTCTCCATGATCTTGATTACCTGGAGGATGTTTGTGTGTGTGTGTAGCCAGATGTTGTCACCGACTTCAAGTCAAGTCAAGTCAGCCCATGTTGATACCTTGGGGCCCCTTTGCAGTGATTTCAGATATTGTTCTCCCATCCCTTGCTGATCCATGTCCTTATCAAGCTTTATCACACTCAGGACCTGTCTGCTCTGCCCTGCTGTCTGCAGCTCATCATACTCAGGCACTCAGCCCTTCATCAAGGCAGGGTTGTAGCACTCCCATGACACATTCCTTTGTGACTATGAAGGCAAACTGTCTCAAGATGAATAAGCAAGAGCATATCCTGAAGATGAAGGGAAGTGATTATGCTATTTGGGGACTTGTTAGGCCATACCTGAACTATCATGTCTAGTTGGAGTTTCTCCAGTTCAAGGGAGGCTCTAAAATTAAAGCTGATCTACTAAAAAGCCAGCAAGAGGATTGGAAGGTTGGTGGATTTGACATATGAAGAAAGCATGAATAAATAGGTTTTAGCCCAAAAAACAGGAGGCTTCAKGGGTATCTAATAATGATTTCCCAATACCTGAAAGATAATTATGTGGAMGATAGAGGCATTTMCTTYRCAAGAGTGCGTGTTGACACTACAAAAAGTATCAGGCACAAGTTGCATTAAGGGAAATTCATGAAGGAAATAAGAAAACTTTATCTTGGGAAAGATTTAATATTGGAGTTATTTGTCCAGAAAAGTGGTGGAATCTCTCCTGCTGGAAATTGTCGTTTCTCTTGTTGTTCAAGACTTGGCTTGACAGCTTGATAAACTCTTCAGGAGAAAGTTAGGCCAGACCATCTCAAAAGGTTCCTGCCCTTCAAGAAGAAGAGGATTTTGTCTCCCTGCTCATGGCATGAGAGTTGGAACTAGTTGATCYTTAAAGTTCTTTCCAACCCAAGCCACTCTTTGATTTTATGATTCTTTTATTCTCTATGTATTCAACTCASTAAAACCTAAAACCTGCTTGTTGCAGGAAGCGATATATTTCAGGATATCACAGTTTAAATCTGCCCTCAGCTTGATGACAGTAGCAACTGACTAAAACTTTTTTTTTTAATTCAGTGACTCTTATTAATTATCCAGTAACGTTGAAAAATTTCCCATCAGCCCTTTCACTTATTGAAATTTCTTACATGAACTGCTTGGATTTTGCAGAGTTGTTTTTTTTTTTTTTTTACCTGGTACCTTACTATCCAATTAGAAAGATTAATAGATAGTGGAAAAATCAATTAAAGCTGAAAAGTTATAATGTGTTAAACTAGAATTGGTTCTGACCTGGAAGAATTGGGTCATTATCTAAATATTCCCAAGTCTTGGAATTACTTTCATCCTGTGGTTGAGCTCTGGTTCCACTGAACTTCTTAAGAAAGTTAATCTAAATTTTACTCTAAAGCAGGAGTTCTGAAGAGTTCAAAGGTTTCTGTTTTTACATCATCAAACAATTTAGATGCAAAATGAATGATTTTTATGMCTCTATTCAGGCCTGTGAAGTTATGAGGTCATGGAAAAAGAGGGGTTCTTTTTTTAACTCGACTATTTCCATAATTAACATTCTTTTGGCTACTTAAGGTTTAGCATGCTATTTCATTAAAAAATGCAATTGCAGATGGAGAAAAAAAGTTTTTAAAGTATAATTGGTTTTCATTGTCAATATAACTTAAAATCCCATTAACCACAAGATTTCAGCATTGTTTTTCCTAATGACTTGCATAATTGGATCATCAGATTTCTCCCCTTTAAAAAAAAAGGAAGGAAGTCTCACGTGATGACTTTAAAGGTTATAATTTGCATGAATTTTCTCCCCTCAGTGTTACATTTGCACTTTTATTTCCACCAGTGCTGAAAGGTCAGGGACCTAGCAAGTTAAATGAAATCATGTCAAGAGCAACCAGAGCTCTTACTTCCCCTTTCCTCTCCTTTTTTACTTTTTAGATMCTGACAGCTACTGGCAAATGCATGCATGCAACCAGTTTGATTTGGGATCCTCGTCCATCTCAGCCTATTAAGGCAATTTAGAGCACTCCTCTGGSTCTTCCATGGTGCTGTTCTCTCTTTACATGTGCCTGTGGCAAGTTTTGTCATTTCGTTTCAGCAATTTCAGTGCACTGGACTGAACTGGATTTAAATGGAAACTTTTTTGGACACATTGTAAAATAAGGAGTGCTTACACAAAGAAGTGTATATATTTTCATTAATAAATATTTTCCAGAGGTCTTACATGCATACAAGTAAACTAGATCTGCCATACATATTACTAGAAAAACTGCCTTCTCATTTTCCATGTGTCTTTGTTTTTACAGGAGTCAAACACATTAAAAATTATAGAAAAATCACATTTCTTGAAGAGATCTTGAGATGTTATCTAGTATGTCTTCTTTCTGCAGGGAAGGTTCAGCTCTTCCTAAACCTGACRGATTTTTATCTTACCAATTCTTTAAAATCTCCAGTATTGAAAAATCTGTGTTTTCTCCRGGCAATTTATTCAAGTCTTTAAGAACATTTGACATTCTTTCCTGTAACATGTAACTTAGAWCTTTSTTGCTGCATTTTAGGCTGATTTYTGGCTTTCTTCTTGGAATTTGCTCTTTATGCAGTAGTGTTTTAATATACTTGAAGACCATGAAAGTACTCTTCAGATGCCACTCGACTGCACTAAACAACTCAACACATTTTGGTTGCCCTCAAAGGTTGTATTTGTAACTCTTTGATTATTCTAATCTCTTTAGTTGGTCGGCATTTCTCCTTCAGGTATCCTATATCTAGACAAAGCAGCTGAGTGAAATAAACAGGAAGTTGATTTTTTTTTCCTTTTTCTTCTCTATGGTCCTCTTCCAGGATGAAGCTTCCATTTTGTCTTTGAAATAGCCTTGCACAGCTGACTCATGCCCAATTTATGATCCACTGTAGTACATGCATCCTTTTTCAGAAGAACTGTTATTACTCATCCTATAATTTTGCAGACGTTTACTCTTACCTAAATGGAGAACTTTTGATTTTTTGCCCTTATTAAACTGCATCCCAGCCACTTCAGACAATTTCTCCAATTTATAATAATCAGTTTGAATTCTAACCTTGTCATTGCCTGTCCYAGCTTTGAATCATCTGGAAATAGAGCAACTATATTCCCACTCCATCATGCAGTTTTTATTATAGGAAGTTTTCCATAGGCCTAGACTTCAAATCAGTCCCCAGCAGACCTCACTCTTACATCCTCCCAGCTGAACAGTTTGTCTTTGTCTGTATCCCAATCAGTTGTATCCCTACCATATGGCAGTTTCAGGAAGACCCTGGATTGCAGAGGAAAATGTCATAAAAGACACTGTCAGAAACTTTTCTAAAGTAAAGATATTTTCCTTTTCAATACACAGGCCTGTCACAATGTCATGGGAAAAAACTCAGTTGCTTGATGTGATTTGTTCTTGACAAATCAGTGTTGGCTGATTCATATCCCCTTGTTCCCGTCCAGATGTTTGAATACTTGAACCAGTATTTTTTTTTTCTTGGTAATTGAAATGAGATTGACTGATCTACACCTCTTTTCATTTTTTAAAGGTAAGAACTATCATTGCTTTCTTTCTGTTTTCTGAAATTTTACCTGTCCTCACTCCATTCTCAAAATAATTGCCCTGGGCAGTAATAWCACTTCAGGCCAGTTCTCTATATACTCTCAGGTGAATTTCATCAGGACCAGCCAGTTTAAAAAAGTSCAGCTTCTCAAAGAAGAATTAGATCACTGCTTTATCTTTTCCATCCCAAGCTTTTACCCGTTTTCATTGAYGGTAATTGTGTTAGACATCTAATCACAGCTGCTGTATCAAGTGAAGACTGAAGGAAAAAACCTACATTCTCATCTTTGGCCATCTGTGCACCATTGAGGCCTCTCGTACTTAGGAACCTGTGAAATGTTTTGATGATCTCTGCTTTGTGTAGTGGTAAAATAAGGAAAGAGAAAGATTGCAGTGTTTATATTTAAACTAATTTTTGACCTCAGAAGGAAGTTGAGAATCTAATGTGGGCCGCACATATATGTGAGACTCATCACACTCATTTTGATTAATAAAAATACTATTATCTAATTTAAGCATGCTCCTAAGTGTCCCTTTGTAGTCTATGGGAGATAGAAATCAACTTCAAGGATCAGCTTTCTTCCCTTTTACCAGATTCCTTTGTTAGATGAAACCCCTCCTGTCAAGAACAGCACATGAGAATGATGATAGCAGTGCAAGCAGACAGGAATGGCAGTTTGGTGGGGACTTGSTGCTTGGAAAGTCTTTATTACATTTCAGGACAAGCACATCACCAAAAAAATTGGCCAGGCTTTGTTCTTGTTGTATCATAAGCTTTAAAACTGCATTGCCGTAACCCCATCCTTTACAAAGTGAATGACAATTTACATTCGGATTTTTAATATGTTTACCTTGGTGCACTGCATCATGGTTGACACACTACTGTTTTCACTATTTTTTTTTGTTGGGAATCATGATTATGCAAGAATTATTCCTGGGTGTATGTATATATATTGGTCAAAATAATCTGTTTCTGTGTGAGAAAGGGAGTTACAATAAATTTGCTACAGCCCACTTTTACTGTCTTCCATAAATAACTTTCAAGTTATTAATTTAGAAAAATTTCTATTTCAGTACTTTTTAAAATGGCTTCCAAAAGACATTTTTTGAAATAGTTCCTCTTATAGCATTTAAACAGCTTGTTTTATTAGCATGCAATTAGAGTGGTGACCTAGCTGAAGTCCAAGTCTGTTTTAAAGCACTAAATCTGTATTTTTTTAATTATTATTGTTTACTTTTTAAAATTATCAATGCAGTCAAAAAGTCTAAACTTTGCTTAAGTTTCCCCACCTTATTCAGTCTCCATTTCTTTAAAGACTGTGTCTTCCCTTGTGTTCCCCTACATTCTGCACACAGAACTGTGAATCCCTGTCATGKATTTGCTTCATGGTGGAGGCCAAGAAAACCAGTGTGTGTTGGTCAGGGCCGTGGTAATTCTTCAATTATCTTCAAACGTTCAGTACTGCTTGAGTTTTCTTCRGGGCTTTTTTTTCTGATGTGACATCATGAACTTTCTGGTATTTTTAGAATCCACATCTTTCTTTCCTTTCTTTTCCTGCACCTGATTGGAATTTGATGTGCACACTGTGCGTTGTGCAAGTCTGTGTCCAGCTCAGCTACAGTCAAAAGTGTGTGTGTGTGTGAGACACAGGTGAGAGATTCCTGGAAAAACAAAAACAAAGCAGGTTTTCCTTTTATGCCAGCTTGAATGRTTGTCCTTCACTTGATAAAGTCTGGCACATACTTGGTGTTTCATTGAACTGTCACAATAACCTGACTATAATGTGGATTCCTGACCCAGCTTCCAGAGGTTTGTGATATGTCTCCTTATTCCATTAGCACTTTGTCATCTGCTCCCCTGTTGCCACTGTCATGTGGASAAGAGGTTTAGGGTGAGGTTCTTGRTAGTGTTGAAAAGTCTCTTTGTATTTTACTCACTCTGYATCTCTCCACTCTCATTTTGCACAATACCTATTTATATGTCTCTGCTTATCTCACCAACTGCTGTATCTCACACACAACTTGTAGAAATTTATTGTGGAGGCTTATGAATTTAAATATTTGGGGTTTATTTTGAACATGATGTAGTATAATAAGGAGGCTGYCAAATGTTCCTTCTATGTAATTCCCTAGAAGTGTTTCAGAAGAGGGCACTTTTCTTCTGGCATGACAGTAAGAATTGGCTGAATTATCTTCTGGAATGTCAATAAAGGAGGGATCTTAGCCACAYACTTCCTTTGGGGCTGGTGAGCTCATTTCTGTAGCATTGGGGGTTTTTTGTTGTGGTGTTTTTTTTGTTGTTGTTTGTTTGTTTGGTTGGTTGTTTTTTTGTTTTATTTGTAATTTTTTTTAATTTTCTTGTTTTTTCTTTATGCGATTTGTAGCAAATTCTATCTGTTTCAACCCGTCCCTACAAAGAAGGCAACATAATAGGAGTAACTGAATAGATGAACTAAATAGATGAAGTAAAAAAAAACCAAAAAAACCAAGGCAGAAAGGATTCACAGTATTTCCAYGTTTTGGTTCAAGTAATTTTAAAGCTATTCAAAATCCTCTGGTAGTGAACTTAAATGCCTTTATTAAGCAGACATATGTAATCAGTTTATGTTAATATTTTATCTTAATGCTGACATCATATAGAATTTATAAATTAAATAAATAGAATTTWCATTAGTGATATAAAATGGCTGAATGAATAAGTATATAGTAAATAAAATGAATAAGTCTACAGTTTTAACTCTATATACCAGTAATGATTCTGCATATAAGGGTGATGYAATATTTTTATATTTATAATTCAGATAAAGTAGATTAGAAAGGTTTTGCCAAAACACAGGAATAGAGGCCAGAAAAACATTGCTTGAAATTTCTCTACAGCTTAGTGCAAATAACTTAATTGCTCTACAACAGTTTTTCTGATCTCTGAAATGGGAATAGCAGCTGAGTGCTAAGTCCTCRGTGAATGACTTACACAAGACTAAATTTCAACTACTGACATATAGGATGTATTTATAGATTTTTGTTTTCTGTTGAATTTCTTCTTTCATTTTTCACATWATTTATTTCAATTTGCTAAGTAACTACTTGTCTGTCAGCCCTCAAGTTTACATTGAATTATTTTTTATTTTTCTGATTGTATTTGAACCTTATAAAGACAGGAAAAATGTTCTCCCTTCATATTGTAACTTGACATAGTTGTGAATTTGTATATGGCATAGTGTTAGTGCAAGGTATTCAATATCTTTATCTCTTGAGGTGTTAAGAGCAAGTTGGAAGAATCACTTGATTTTAGTTTTTAAGTTTRTTTTTGCTGCAGCTACTGTAACAGACCAAATTAAATGCTGTGCTTTCTACCCCATCTTCTGTTACTTCAAGGCCTGTTTCAGGTGGGATGATGGGTGGCTTCCTATGTGGTCTGAACAGGACATGACATTTACAAAACTGGAATAAATTCACTCATCCCTCTAATAACAGTCAAGTCTAACTTTAATCACAGACTGCCTTTTGGCTCAGTTCTGTGATGTCAAAATTTCATTTCAGAATAACTGACAATTTTGCTGCATTCATTGGACAAAACACAGATACATGGCAAAGTTCTGTAATGTTGCACATTTTACACCAATGGGCACCTGCCTTTATTAATTCATTTTCAGCTGCAGCCCACCACTTTGTCCAGATATATTCTGTGTAGAGTGGTTATAACCATTGAATAATCAACACAGAAATTGTCCCTTGTTGGAAAAGGAGATGGGCAAGGTCCATGCTCAGAGACTGAGGTRGTGGTGGCAGACATTTACAGTCTTTATTTCTACTATGGCAGACTTGGTATCAGAGGAAGCTCACCAGGGCTGAGCTGTGCTGGGTTTCTCATTAGTTCATGTGAGAATCACAGCCCCAGACTCTGCTGGCACAGTCACACAATGGCAGCTGTCACTTTGGTTGCCATTTGAGATTTAGTCCAGGAACATTTTGAACTCAAGACCAGCAGTTTCTGTAGCTTGAGCTGACAAGGAAGTGTYTGTAGCAAAAGAGAAATACTTTTATAAAACTCTTCTGTAGACTGGACAGCTGGGGCAGGTTCGTAGAATTGTTGAGAACAGTTGTAGCCCCAGTGTCAGTGGAGTGGAAACATGGTGGTGTTAGGCAATTTGGGAGTGCTTATCCCCGTGTTAGGATGGGAATCAGGAAGGTAAATGCACATTTAGTGGATTACACTCTTCTAGTAAACCCAGAATGAACATAAATTAGGAGTGGACTGCAGAACATCTAGCTGCCAATTTAGTTCTGTTCATCAGCATACAGACACCCAAACCTTTGAGCAATTAGAAAACTTGCAGAAAGTAATGCTGCTAGTGGTGTCTATAAATCAAGAGCAAATAAACAATCATTAAAATTCTTCCTCAGTAACAGAATCTGATAGTGACTCAGAAGCAGTAAGTGAGAATAGATAGTCTAGCTCCAGCCCTAATGGAGAAGGATCTGTGCCAGCTAATAACTTTCTGTTGCTTTCAGTAAATAAATGTGAGTATCCTGGGTTACAGCCTGGATAACTAATGGAAGTTGAATCACCTATATTCTGAAATTTATACCCAGTCAAATGGCAATTTATTTGGTTACTGACATAGTCACCCCCACTTAYGTTCTTGTAATCCTCATTGATATTAATGGGAAATATATTGTTGTGTGGACATGGGAGATACAGAGTCAAAAACCTTTCTTGTTTTTTTCCATCCTAGTAAGGCAAAAGTGGAAAATAGTTCTTATTGCTAGAGCCTCACACAGATTAAGACAAAAATGTGCATCTTTTTCTGCCTTCACATTTAATCCTGGCTGAACACAGGATAGTGGTTATCATGAGTCATTTGGCTTTCTCTGGAAAAAATTGAATGCCTCATTACCATATTAATATATTATTCTCTACCAATATATTTTATTTTTTAACAGGAAAGCTGGTGCATACCAGACACACRTTAGGTACATTTTATTTAGCTGAATTTAACTGTTCCCACTGAGGAATTTTAAAAGTGATGTTTGAGTCCCTCTCTGGAGTACTTTTGCTTGTTTTCCACTAGTCTTTGGAAATCTTAGCCTAAAAAATAACCTTAAAGAGACTTGGAAAAAAAATAAATGCATCAATATTTGGGAAAGTTACAGAGACTGTTTTGCCATTGATCTTGGGAGAAAGAGTGAAATGGTTGTGACAGTTCAAATTAATAAATAGTTAAAAGAGGTTATTTWAATTGTTGCCAATCAGCGTCAGTATATGTTAATAAAATTTGTTAATATAGCTTGCTACATTTTTATGAAATTAAAAATTTGATTGAAGAATCTGTTTAATATAGTTAGACATCTCCAGGGCATTTGATTTGGTACAGAGCAATATTTCAATACCTAGGAAGAGTGATGAAAATTCAATGGATTAAMAAGGAAGTAAAAAAGTAAGTTTCAAAATGCAGTTGTGCATTGAGTCTTGCTGGGGTGGAGTTACCTTTGCCCATGGCAGCCCTCACAGTGCTGGGCTGTGTTCTGGTAGCTGCAGAGGTGTTGGTGACACACCAGTGCTTTGGACAATGCTGAGCTGTGCTGGCACAACATCAAGGCTGTTTCTCCACTCTCTCCCACTGAAAGCCAACAGGCTGGGGCTGGGTGAGAGGCTGGAGGGGACACAGCTGGGACAGGCTGACCCAGAAGGGTATTTTGTGATATGATGTCATGCTCAGCAATAAAAGTCAAGAGAAAGAAGGTGGGGAGAAGTCATTATTCAGTCTTTTTCTCTTCTGAAGCAACATTATGGGTACCAAATCCCTGCAAATCTCTGGAAGCTGCTGAGCATCACCTGCTGATGGGATAGGAAAAAATAAATATTCATTAAAAAACAAAAAATACATCAACACTCAGGCTTTGCTTTATTGCCTTAAACTGCCTTTATCTCAAGCCACTAGTTTTTAATCTTGTTTTCTCCTTCTTTCCTGCTGAGGATGGGATGTGAGAGAGTGGCTGGGTGGGCACCTGTTGCCAGCYAAGATCAACCCACCCTTAGTCCTAAATGGGAATAATTAGGAAGCAGACCTCCTCTCAGGGAAGCCCCAGTAAGACCCATTCTTCATTATCACAATTTGGAAAATACAGAATTGTACTGCTAAAGCTTCTGATTGAAAAAAAAAATCTAGGGGAATATATGAAAAACTAAAGAAAATAGGTTATGAAAATTTAGGCACTTTGCTTGGAGCTGTGGTACAGGAAAATTATTTCCCATTATTGCTCAATACATATTCAGAGGCCAGAAAAAAAAATCAGTTAGACATAAAGGACTGGAAATATGTTCATGGGAAAAGGGAGTGTGGAAAGGACTTAGAGGTCATGGGAGTTAATCTGATGAAAATGAGCTGCTAAAGATAACACTGTGGCAAAAAGGTTAATGAGACCACTACATGAATCCACAAGAGGATATGAGAAGTTATAGAGAGATTAAATTACTGTATTGTTGGGTTTTGCACTGACCCCTCTGTATCAGGATCATTTCTGATAGTTAGTGAAGAGTGTTATAAAATGGGAGAAGATTTAGAGAAGAGCAATGAACATGATTAGTGAACTGGAAAACATGCTATAAGGCAGGAGTAAATTAGTTCCATGTATTTAGTTTATCAAAGAGAAGATTAGGGAGTCAATGTCTGTTTGGTGGACAATGTTCAGTAGTGCATTCTTCAGCCTAACCAGAAAAATATAACTGGAATMTTTGTTAGACAAAATAAGACTGGAAAAATATGAACTTGTCTTTGAAATAAGAGTTGGTTTTAATACATCTTACAAAGGATTTTTCACCAGAGGTAAATTTGTAATCAGGATTAGGTTTAGTTTCTAAAAGCTACCTTCCTGTTGAGACCAGTCTTGTGCAGTCAGAAGCTATCTCTTGGCTCTGCAAAGCATGAATATTTTTTTGTGTCTCACAGAAGTATAAATATTAGATCAAAGCTTTAGTCCRTACTACAACTGGAAAAGTTATATGCAAAAATTTTGCTGAATTCCTTATGTTTCTCCATCCCAGCTCTATTAATATCCCCCTTGTCTTATCTGTAAGAACTAATTTCAGTTTCTGTGATTTGAATTAAAATGGAATTAAAATATGGATTCTGTGAGATGTTTATTAAAAAGTTACCTCATATAGATATGGGGAAATTTATTTACAAAATATCTGTATTTGCTAATTGTTACTTCCCTGGGAATCCTTACATTTTCCCACCATTTCTAGCTTGATGCAGTTTAAGAAAAGAAGAATAAGGAGAAATAAAAGGAGTAAGATAATTTGGAGAAGCATATTATGACAGTAGAATAAACAATCTTACCAGGCTAAAATCAGCCAGTATAGAGACTTAAATATGCCTCATGTAGTATTGTTTAGTGACAAGGAACACATTTATAGGTGAGCACTTACACTTTGAAAAATTCCAAACTGYTCAATTAATTGTTTTATTTATCCCCTTGCAATTGTTTTGATTTTTCCATTCCAACTCTTCTCAACAATAAGAGCAGAGATCTTAAAACAAACAAAAAAAAGCCCCAAGCGAACAAAAAAAAAATAGAAAATTTAGTGGAAAACATTAATTTACAAATAATTGATTGAGCCTCAGAAGAGTCAGGGCAAAGGAACTTCRCTTTATGATACTGAAAAAAATGGAAAAAGACCCAGTTCTGAGATGATCAGAAACTACTGATTAACTTAATATCAAAGCAATGACTASTAGAATTAACTTTGCTAATTTTTCACAATAATAATAGACTGGCCTACAGGGCTAAGCTGTTTCTCTTTCAGAAGAAGAGAAAGATTCCTAATAATTTAAGTAGGAGGTGACAATGTTAACATGGTCTGCATTAAGTTTATCTTAATRCCTTTATGGASGACAAAAAAAAGTAGTTTGAAATGAAAACACTGAAGTATTGAGCAGCTGCTAAGTAAGTTATAATTTTTTGTAGTTAATAATTGTCATGATTCAAATTACATCACCACAATAATTTGAAATGACCCTCATGCTTTGAGTGGCCATGGCATGGAAATTTGCATTGGCTTTATTAGCTTTTTCCCTGTGAATTCAATGGGTGTACTCATGTTAAAGCAGCCCTCCTGTTAGAGGGTAGAAATGAGTCAAGACACAGACTTCTTGTTTATCACAGCATGAGAAGGGTCCTGGTTTATTCTTCTTTACAGCTCAGCCACCCTGACTCCAACTATTCACTGGCTCTCTGGCTGCAGCAAGCTCCTACGGGAGGTTTCCCTTGCAGCCTCTGACTGCATGCATCAGTTTGCAGACTCYGAATGCAGGCTTTTACCCAGCTAGACTGTGACTGCAGGTTCCAACAACAGGGTCAAACTGCAGACCCAGACTGACCTCACAGCAGTGATTCTCTCACCTCAGGATCCTTCTGCTTCATGCTTCCCTCTCCCCCAGGATTCCTCCTCCACCATCCTTCCCTCACCAGCTAACCCACTCCGTTTTATCACACTTATCTTTGTTGGATACAGCTGTGTCTCCTCAGGGGGCGAGGCTGTATTGGGTAATTAACACAGCTATTACTCATCAGGGACAAGGCCACCTGTATTCCCTTCTCCTACATACTCACAGTCATACCCATTAATCTTTCATAGCCTTAATTCAGAACAAGTTGTAAAATAGACATGACTTAAGTTCTGGTGTTGTTTCCTTTTGAAGATGTGGAATTGGTTTTTCTTGGAAACTGGAATCATAATCACAGAATCATCATAGAGTGACTTGGCTTGACAGAGACTTTATATATCATCTAGGTCCAACCCCTCTGTCATGGACAGGGACACCTTCCACTAGACCAGGCTGCCCAGAGCCCCATCCAATTTGGCCTTGGACACTTTCAGGGGTGGGTCAGCCACAGTAACTGAGAGATATATTTCAGATGTCACAGACATTCCTGATGAGATTAAAATTGGCCCATAATGACCTATTTCCTGAAAAATCTTCATCTGCAAATGGTGAATACCACAAATTTGTAAATGGAGGAATCTGCTGAACTCATTTGCAAATAAATGTTTTCTCTTCCGCAGGTGATACCTTGCATAATGGAAGGTTCTAGCTTGAGTGATTCTGCAGACTACTATTAATTTTCTGATAATGCATAYGAAATTTTCTCATCCAAAATTACTTCATTTTAATGGAATTACAAAATCTCATTGATATTAGGAGCTTATTACCAGTCATGGCTCTGTTCTGGGAACATCAACATGGCATTCATTTACAACTTCCTGACACTTTGGTCCAAGAACATCATGAGCAGTACAGATGGCATTGTTTGCTCCACAGCTCATCTCCTTGACATGTTCTGGATCTGTGCTCTATTTCACTGATGGGTGTCTTTGTGGAAAGGTTATGTTTCACCAGCATATTTGCAAATGCCCCCTTTGCCTTCACAATTACCGAAAATTGATTAGTATGGTGAATCTCTGTGCCCATTTTGGCTCAGTAGTCCAATTCACAGACCATAAGGAAAGATTATGCCCTTTGCCACTAATATGTATGTTACACAGATTTTTGGAAAAGAACAGGGAAGGAATGCTCTCTCTTTTTTTTTTTTTTTAATTTTTATTTTTCCTACAAGCAAATAAAGTTTAAAAGTTCAAMATTTCAAAAGATTGTGGAAAACAATATTTTAGATGGTATCCAATTTGATGATTTGCACTTGTGTCCTTGTTATCCAGAATATCTTCAAGACAGGAATATATAAATAGATAGATAAGGGAAAAACAGATCAGAACAAGCCAGTAAAACAGGGCAAAAAAATTTAACAAAAAGTGACCTCTTATGGTATGAATTAAATTGCAATGATCTAAAGAAAATTCTTTTTCCTACCAAGTTCATGTTTTTGATTCTTCTTCCATATTGTGCTCTCAGTCTTTCATAGTGGTATCACAGACAGACACTAGAAGTTCTTTTACATAAAAGCAGAAAAAGACAATTTTACAATGCCTGGGATCCAAACGTTTTGACTTGTGAATCTACTATAGAAAAAAGTGACCATGCTTAGGAGCATCTTGTCATTTAATAGTTGCATTTTTAGGGAAATAATGTTTCATTCTTTGAAAGAACTTCTTGAGAAGATTGTAGCCMTGAAGAAAATTTCAGGCTATTTGTAGCCCTGATGACCCACTCTGCTATTTTGAACTGCAAGAAGTTTATTTTTGAAATTTAAGAAAAGGATATAAGGAGAAACATACCCTTATTAATTTATTTATGGAARAACTCTACTTTAGTAGCAAGATTTGCCTATTCTATTCTCTTATTTACAGGACAAAATCCTAGCACAGTTCCAGTCTTGAAATAGATGTGTCTGATTCTGATTTGCACAGATCTTTGTTTATCTCTCATCTGTCATTTGTCTCTCAGATCATGGTGACATTTCATGAAACTTTTGCCTATATCCTTCATTTATTTCCAAAATTAAAATCTAGGTATACATCTTGGTTATTTAGCAGATGCCTTAAATATATAATCACTACCTCTCATATGCTGCTCCCAGGAASTCTTAACCTCCAGTGTTTGCTTGTATCCACTTTTTTCAATATTGCTGTGAAGTTGTTTTTATGTTTGAAATGAATTTCTTATTTGACTTGTCAGAAATTTTATTTTCCCTTTCCTTCCTTGCTTCCCTGCTT
>CADDXX010000030.1:2609939-2708890 GCA_902810485.1 Alauda arvensis
CTAACAAAAAGTAAATGTAGATGTAAAAATTAGCATGCTCATTATTTACAGCAGAGGAAATGCTGTGGAGGAAACTGTGTGACTGTCACAGTTAGTGGCTGGAAAAGCTTATCTTGGGATATAGARGCTTTTCATTGCCTTGAGTGCATATCTAAGCAATGTGCACCCATGCAAAGCACAGAGATGAGCCTGGTTAAATTCCTGGTGAGATTCTGTGGCCTGGGATGCACCAAGCTACAGGCTGAATACTTGCAATTATTCATTCTGGCTTTGAAACAAATGAATTTCAAAATCTGTTTTTGTAGGGTAGAAAAGTAGCTTTGTACATTTATCAGTGTTGCTTCAAGTTCCAAAGAGGCCTGGGAGAAATTATTAACTAAGGCATTAAGGAAGGTGAAAAATGGGGGAAACGACAAAGGGGGAAAATGAAAAATAATTGCCACAGCTATCTATTTGTTTGAAATTTGGATTTGCATCTAAAATTTTTGGTTTTATTTATTTTCARTTTAATTTCTTTAAGTTTTTGGAAAAAATATATAGAATACTTAATTTTACATATTTTTATTGACCTGATACTTTCTTTAGCTCTGTTTTTATCTTTAGCTTTCTTAATAAAACCATAATAAAATCTTTGCCWGAAAATAAAGTGAAAAACATATTTTTACTTTCCTTCATGACATTATGCATGGAAAAAATAGTGAAACAATACAATGGCTTTTTTTTTTTCAAATTTTAATGACCTTTGTAAAAATTTTAAGCAGTTCTAAATAAATAGAAACTCCTGTCCTGATATTCAATGATTATATTATTTTCATGATACCTGTGTACTCTTACCTTTTTTCCAGTACTCAAAATAAAAAGAAAAATCATAGGTTTATATCCACAAAGAATTAAGTTGTTCTTAACATACAGCAGCTGCTGCTGMAATGCTTTTATAAATAAGAACATTTTATAAAATAACATCTTGGAGGAGACTCTTCTCTTTAAGGAACAGGGAATGCAGGCTGCCTTGACCCACTTGGTATTATGTCTAGAACATTTATAAATTTTTCGCCTGCTGTTTACAGCTTTTTTTATTAGTGTGTCTTTTTTTTCAGTGCACAGGTTTGTGGAGCAAGCAGCTGCTCATTTGTTTTGTCAGTAATGGAAAGAAGACTTGAACAGCTGATGACAGGTAATTTGGGATGATGTTCAGGTTCTTATAATAGAACTGTGTAGAAAGCTATCACTTTATCTTACRGTGCCTCTATATGTGTGACAAGACTTTCAGGAAAGAAAAAGAAATTTGCACTTCACAGGGTAAATRATAAAACATGAGGAAATAGACAGTGGTGTTAAGAATGACGTATAGAAAAACTGCATGCAGGAAGCCATTTCTGGTACACAACAAGGTGCTTTCCTGGTTTTTGCTTCTGGAGCTTTTTTTAAAGGTTCATGGCTGCCATGTGTTGGCACCTCTTCTATCAGTTTCTAATASAAATCTGGAGCATACTCAGAATATTCATTTTTCTTGACTGGAAAATGAATAATGCTACCTAAACATGGGGTTTCAGGAATTTCTAGGCAAGTTTGGCTTGCTTGCATTTTGTTCACTCAGAGCCTCATGTCCTCTTGTCATTCACTCCGGAGATTTCTGYTCTGAAAAGAGAAATCTGGCAGTTCCTTTGACAGCTCCTGAATGTTTCCAGGAAATCACCCCCACATGTTCATGGCTGCCCGCTGTTGTACACCTACTCCCATGCAGGAATTTGTATTTCTGTCACCCCTCAAGGGAAACTGTTCCTCCATGGCCTCCTGGAAACTGCAGTTGTAGCAATTGCAGTTGTCTGCTGCTTCAACCTTTCCTGACCTTGAAGGTACCTTTTGTGTACCCACCCTGTCCTCAGCTGCTTTTCTCTCTCCCTGGCAACCCTCTCACTGCCTGTCCTGCCCAGAGTTCAGGGAGCTCCCTGTTACCTCCCTTACTGCAGTATTTGGCTCCCTGMTGCCACTTTTTAATTCGTTCTGTCAGCTTTCCTACCACTGCTGGCTTCAAAAGTTTATTTGCTGTAGGCAACAGAAAGTCCACATATGGAGTGCCTGGAGATGCTGTCCTGGCTGCTGCCCATGCCTTCTGTTTGTGTGTGTCTCCAGTTGTTCAGTTGCTTCTTAACTTGCTCATGAAGCTGTGAAAAAGCTCTTTTTCCATAGTTATCCCCATACATTTGCATTGCAGATGGGACGTTGGTCATCACTTGTGATGAGTAACTCTGGTTTTGCTTAGCATCACTAAAAATTAAAAGAGAAAATCTGTTATGAAGAGTTCAGGTGATAGTACAATCATCAGGAGCCATATGCCATGCAAGAATGGCAAAATCTATTAGTTCCAGCCAACTACAAAGACCATGTAGCATATTCCTTATCATTATTTAATGGGAGGTAATTATCAAGTATTTGGATACACAGAAATGCATTCTGTAGCTATTCATGGCACTTGAAAGCATGCCACTTGCATAGTGAAACAACCTCAGGATATATAATAGTACTCATGAATTACTTATTAATTTTGCTCTCTTCTGCATCTTCTGCTTTCCAATTTAAGTAGTTTTGGCCTCATTGTGCTGCACTGTGGGACCTAAAGGTCATTTTACAACCTGTTGATCCCCTGGTTGTCACTATACTCCTTCTGGTATTGTGTCTTCATGTAGCAATTGGGTTAAGAAAGGATGATACAGCTTAATGACCTAGAATAGGGATGTGATTCTTTGAATGCAAAATAGAGAAGAAAAGATTGATGCAAGTTAATGTAAAATTGAGGASATAAAATAAAGAGATACAAATAAAGACAAGAAGGAAAGGTAGGGCAATGTGTAAATGGCAAATAGACGAGTCAATAATTAATGACAATAAAGAAATGACTACCTGAAAAGTGCAAGGCCTAGCTTTTATTCTTTGAAGAATATTCTCATTGGCCACTTTAAATTAAAAAAAGAGAAGAGTTCTTGGATGTTTTTGTCCTTGGTAATCTTCAGCATTCCATTTCCAGACATAGCAAGAATTTGTCAATATTCAGACAAATAGCCTGAACAGTACAAATATTGAAGTTTTTCCTTCTAAGTATAAAAGAACTTTAAAACTGTCTAGATACATTAGTATTTTTKATGTATTTCTGTTGATTTAAATTTTTTTTATTTAATCAAGTGTCCTCTTGATTTTAAATCTACATAAAGCAACCTCCAAAATTAAACAAACCTGTATTTCAGCCCCTGTAAATTGCACTGTACAATTAATAATACATCCAGTGTATTATTTTTAAAGGTTAGAGAGCCAGTAATATRTTTTTTGTGAGCTGTGTTGGGATTTAGCCACCTACCTTCCATTCACATTAACAGGACTCATGCAGATAAATTGCCCTCAGCAACAGAAGTTTTCACCCTTCGGTCTCAAGGCAGGCCTTCAATTACAACCCAGAGAACCAAACACACCCTGCAGTTATGAGAGATGTATGCCTGGGCATTCAGCATAAAGAGGGAAATATCAAAATCAGGTTATTTGGCAGGAACTGGGAATAAAAATTTATTGCATAAATGGCAGACAGGACAGATGGAACTAAGTGTCACACACAGCTGAGAGAAGGATCAAAGAAGAACAACTATTTCCTTGATTCAGGGAAAAGAAAGAAACAACAAAGTGTGCAGTACAGCATGTGCTCCTGACACAGCTGGGTCAGCCAGCAGTTTAGAGAGACTTCTGAGCAGGCTGAAAGGGACTGGAGTCAGGCAGAGGGAAATACAGCAACATTCTGAAAAGAGAGAAAAACAATATGCGGTTTTAAAGTTCCTTCCCTGTGAAGTTGCCAGCTCTAAGTCTTTCTTTATGATTATGAAGCACATTAAATTGTTTTAATATTAAGGTGCTAGAAATAGTCAGTCTGATGWTTATTTTCTAAGGGAAGAAAAGGGAAGTAATCTAGTGAACAAAATGTTAAGGAAAACAAACCCTCAGGCTAGAGAAATACATTGCTTTGCATGTATTTGGGAGGGTGGAGTGAAATGGAGAGAGACAGAGAGAACAAGGGAGAGATACAAATACATTTTAAGACAATCCTATGATTTTTATATCCTGTGATTTTCAGTTCTGGAGTTTTACTTTTGTTACAGAGATTTACTGTTTCAGTCTTTAGCTTCTATTAAAAAAGAAAAAAATACCTGAATTAGAAATGGTATTAGAGAGCCTGGCAGGCTGGAAAATCACCAGATTTGTCAGCTGTTCAGCTGCTGTCCAGGACATGTAACCCAGGACCCAGGTCYAGCCCAGAGGACACAATGTACTTGTATCTGTCCTCGATGTGAGTCACCCTCTCTAATGTGCTGAAATCTTTTCACCCACTTGACAATCATTCCACATGGGAAGGGCTGTGAGCTGGGCATCTGCCAGGTTCTTAAATGTGTATTACCAGGAATCAGTGAGATGGTAGCTTTAGCCTCCAAGATTAAATGTGTTTAGAAATGGTCCCTTGAGAACTGTTTCCTCAAGATATATGTTTTAGCCAGTGCTTCACAGCCATGTGCTTTTGGAGGGAAAGAGGACTTTGTAAATGGATTTTCTACTTTTTTATTTTTCCCTCAACTCAATGCTATTCAGAAGATAAATTAAAGCTTGAGTGCAGTTACTTCATCCTGTCCCAGAATATAATTTTATTTTTATTTAATGCATTTAGGTTCCTGGATAGGTAAATGATTGTTACATGAACCTGTTTCTCATTGATGAATGTGTCTAGAAGAATAAAGGAAGAAAGGACAAGAGGAATGGATATTAAAGTAAGCAATATATTTCARTGTCCCTCTTGCTGTTCCATTAACAGTACCCATGAGAAGACCCATCTTCCATTTCACAGCCATTCTTTTTTTTCTCCCATTTCCTCTTCCCTCTTGAGTGCCATTTATAGAAATAGTATATCCTTAATATTTTCTCTAGTCTTTGACTTGGCAATTCATTATTTGCCACAAACTAAATTTTTTGTGTGTGTGTGTTTCTGGAGTTTTATTTTTTCTGTCTGTGGGCTTGAAGTACAAATTATATATTCATTGATAGCAATGCATTTTACAGCTTAAAGCTTGCTTCCTTCTGCCAGGGCTCCTTTCAAATAACTCAAGGATTATTCTGGTAAAATAATAATTATCTGCAAAGAATTTAAATAAAAATTATCTGTATTGACTGTCACTGCTTTATCAAAATGCTGGATAACAGGGTAAGTTCAAATGAACACTTTTAGTTTCTTTCTCTCTTGGTAATTTGCAGCTAAGATTACATTTCTRTGATGTTCATCTCCCATGGCTCAAGAATTCTGACATTTCTCCCTRCCTCCTGTTTTACCCCCCCAGACTTATTCATGTGCTTCTTCTACGAAAATTAATATAATAAGAATAAAATTTGAACAACAACAAGACTGTTCAAGAACATTTGGTATTTGGATGAAAAACACTTTTCACATATTCCCGTTGTTGCTGAAAGAAAACATGAAGAATTTCCACTGAATCAGTAGCAGCTGGAGCAGATTCAAGTGTGGTTTTAGCAGAATAGTGAGCAAGAAGTGCCCTGGTGATTCTTCTCCACAGCTTTCATTATCCACAAGCCCCCTCTTGSAAAGAGTGCTGCAGCATCATGGATAGGAGGGAATATTTCACAGCAGCACTGTTTTCTGTATATGTACATGCATCATTATCTGTGAGTGAGCTTGGAAAATCCAAACCCCACAAATTTCTCTCAGTCTTTTTCAGATACTTTGCAGTTTTGGGGSTGTTTGTACCAAAGTGTTGTGATGCCTGTTAGCAGTGAAGTATCTGCGTGCTAAGATTTGTAACAGGACTGGAATCCAAATTCCACACTGATACTGTTTGATTCAGCTCTGGTACTGTGTCCTAGGCTGGTGTCATATGGCAGTTTGCTCTTATGGAAATTACCTCAGACTGGTGTAATGTTAAATGTCTGCTCATCTGTTCAGCTTATGTGGGAATTTCTTTGTTCCCAAAACCAAGAATGTGCTGAGGAAGAAGAGCAAACCAAGTCTGCTTAACAGCTCTCACTAACACTGAATATGGTGCTGTGTGGGTGACAGTCAGTGTAAGCCATTTGAAAAGGATCTTGAAAGAATATTTTAATAAATTCAGTTATCATTTTTCTTTGTTTTATGACTTTTTGCCCATCTGCAATAAATAGAATATCATTCGGGAATGATGCAATATAAAATTTACACCAATATTGTAGCAGAGGAAGATGGACCTCGTCCAAAGTAGTGCAAGAGAGCTGTGAAATGTGGCACTTGAATCTCTCAAAGAAATGTTTTTTGTCTCTGAATATGGATTCTGAAAATCAATTATATGTAGATTGGCTGTGAGAGAGAGACAAGCTGTTCTGTTGATTTAGGCATGACCTGTGTGGTGACGCTTCATCTCCCACTGAACTAAATACTCTTTCAAATGACATATTAATGGGAGGACATCCAAAATACTTGCTAGGCAAATGAATGTGTAATAGCCAGATGGTTTATTTGGTTTTTCAGTAATCCTCAGAGGATCAGAAAGRGGATTTATTTTGTAAGTTATAGCATGCAGTTACCTGTGTTAAAGTCTCTTGAAATACAGTAGGTTATAATTGCAGATCTGTTCTGTTCTTTTCTTATTTTGCTACATTTGTAAAGCACTGTGGAAAATGTCAGCCAACTTTACATGGTGTGGTAGGAGCACAGGTGGGGAATGTTTAAGAAACAGGGTTGTAAAAAAGATGTTGAAACAAATTACCCAATACTCCTTTCTGCTATTCTTAGGACTATTCAAATCTTTCATCCAACATCACATTCCTTCTWTTCAAAATTTAGCATAAAGAGCATAACACATGTCTCTAAAGGTGGAAGAAAACTTATCTCATGAGCCTGCCTACATAACTCTATTTAATACATGCAATGTATTTTGGGATATTTTCTCTTTTCTTTAACAGTTTGTGCTGAGACAGAAACTTCTAATACAACACTATACAGTTTTTAACTCTGTGCATCTCTGGTCAAATGTCCTCAGCAAATGCTCACTCTCTGCAGCTGGGAGAGTGAGCCACAGGTGTTATGCTTAAATAAAGGCTGGCTTTTCTCCATCTGGTTCCCTAATATWCAGATTGGGATTTTTTCCCTCCATGAGCAGGAATGGGTCCCTTTGATGCTGCCTTATGTTCTGCATGGAGGAGAAAAGGAAATTGAGTTTCACCAAGTGCTGTATTTGGTCTCAAACACATTTCTGCRGGGGAAAATCAAACTGTTTCTGAAACATTGCAGAATTTTGCCTCAGAAATTTCACTGTTGTAGACCAACAGTGCTGCCTCTGTGTGTCCCCCCTGACAGCAATAGTGGACCAAAAAGATTTCAGTCTATGGTGCAGTTAGGAAATCAACAAAACCAAATATGCCACTTGAGCAAAATGATGAAATATAAATTCTCTATAATTCAGGAAAACCTCTYCAAGGCTGCTTGTCATTAAATTTGTCCCAGCTGTTACAAATGTTTTTGGAAAACCTTSCCTCAGACACCCACTGTAACACTGGGAACTCCTTCCCATTCTAGCACYGGAACACCTATTTACTATGCTTGCTGCTTAGGAGATCTTTCTCCTGAGTAGTTCAGAAAACAACCATTCATACACCTCAGGTCTCTCTAGAGCCCAGTTTGTTGAGTGAATTTAGCTGTTTTGTATTGAATTTTACTAAAACTTGTGCATTCAAGGGCATGACAGCAAAGGTACACTGAATTAATTCATTTTTCACAATTGCAGAAAACATGATAGTGTATGGATAGGGCAGGTCATAGGATTTTCCTCCTACTGGAAGTCCTCGACTGTGTGGTCTAAGTCTTGGCTTCTTTCCTTTTGGTTTCATGTATATGATTTAGCTCTTACAGGCAGACCCCTTGCCAGATGTCTGGATATTCTTGGAACATAGGAGCTGTCTGCTTGCTTTCCCACAGTCTGTGGAYAGCCTAATCCTTAGCTACTGGAATTGATGGCCAAATCCCTTGATGGCTGAATAGGCAGAGGAAGAGGTAGAGGTCTGTGCTCAGAAATGTGCTTACTTTCTGCTTCTCATCTGAGTCTCACAGAAATGCCAGCTCTGAGATACCTTCACAGAGTCACAGAATGAGTCAGGTTGGAAGGKGAACACAGCAGCTCATCTGGTCTGAGCTGCCTGCCCAGGYAAGGTTGTCCCAGAGCACAGGGAACAAAACTGTGTCCAGACAGTTCTGGAATATCTCCAGTGAAGCTCCACACCCTCTCTGGACAATCTTGTCACAATCACCCATGCAGTGAAGGAATTCTTCCTCATGTTCAGGTGGAACTTTCTGTGCCTCAGTTTCTGCCCATTGCTTCTCATCTCTCCTTGCAGGCCCTGTGGGCTGGCTCTGATATCTGTGTGTGTTATAACTCTCCCAGTGCTGAACCACTTCTGGAGGGGGTAACTATCCTCCTTAGTGTCCACAGAGATATCCGGAGGTTTCAGCTGACACCAGCACTTCTTYACCTGTCTCAGGGCACCTGGCTTTATGCTGAGCATGTGCAGCAGACCCTCTGTTAAAAGTGTGCCAAGYCATAACACATTAGTTATGTCTTATRACACACTACCCTCATTTTCTAAGCAGTCAGTTCTGGTGCTCAAGTCTGTAACCAATATTGTCCACAGCAACAGCTGCTTGTGGAAGCATCTTTGAGAACCAGGGCATMAAAGCAYCTACCAATCCCTGAATGTTGAAAGYRGTCTTTCCACCATTTGTYACTTACCATTCACTCAATTTCCCTGTGAGAGATGTCTCCACGTGAAATGTGAGCCACAGCTATGAGCCAGTTGTCAGTAAAAAAGTGGATTATCCCTGCTTCAGCATCCCTTATTGTGATTCAATTTTTGTACATGATAGACACTGCTGTTCAACAAGCAGCACTGTCACTGGTCAGCATTTGATTTAAAAAAACAATTTGAGGCCATAAGCTGGAAAGGTGCTTGGTCAAACAATTGATCAGTGGGTAGATGAAGCCAGTAATACAAACAGGCTGGAAGCTGGGAGTAACACCAGGAAAGCAGATGTATATTTGATGTCAATGATCTTGATTTGCATGGRTATATAAAGAAAGCTGTTCCTGAAATAGAGATTAAAGGTGCTGAGAGAAAAGAGATTAAAGGTTCTGAGAGAAATAAAAYGCATTTTTAAAAGAAAAGGGCACTGTTTGTGTGTGTGGGGGGGATTATTTTTACTAGTTTAACCTGGCAATAAAAAATATAATATTTAGCTTGTCAGCATTTGATCTCAAAATTCTTTTTAAGGATTCAGGAAYAAAATCTCACATGAATGAGTGCAGCTTCTACTTAGGTGGGGAGTTGTTTTTTCKGTTGTTTTAAAAGGCAATATGCAATATCAGTGCAAATCTCCAGAGGTCAATAGAGTTTGCTGGAGTTATCAGGAGAAAATAGGCTTCATGGTGAGTAGAGAAAACACAATTTTTAAAATATCCACTGTACTGTTTAATGTTTGAGAAAGATTCCGTATGCACATTTGTACATACACGTGCACACACACATAGATGCATGCAAAAATATATGAATAATATACTTCAAAAAGAAATATTTCCTTCATGTAAAACTTTCCAGTATATTTAGGAAAGCTACAAACAATACAGAAGAAAAAAAGAAAGAACAAAAAGGCTTTCATTGGAATAAGGGAAGTTAATTGTAGGATCTTTAAGTTCCCATCTACAATGTTGAACGTTATATGGCAAAATACCATCAGCCTGAGAAATGGTGTCAGCTCCTGACATCACTCARGCCTGTGACAAACCTCCCTTTGGCTTATRTGAAACAAWAATTACATCCATTATGTTTTTCACRYGGCAAAGTACAACTACAGCAAAATAAGCTTTCAGAGCCCTAGTCCCTTTCCTTTTGGTTATCATTACTTTGCTTTACTGTAGCAAAGACTTGGAACAATATGCAACCCTTCATCTCAAAAGAAAAAGTTGTATGTTTCTTTAGAATAAATSCATTTTCTTGCAAAAAATGATCAGCAGAGAGTTTTCCCTGAAATCCAGCACAATATTAAGGAGATGGCTTTAGAAGATCCAGTAAAGCTATTTCCAGATTTTTTTAATTGATAAATTCTATTCTTAATAAATACTATCAAATTCTGTGCAATGAATGTATTTTTTTTTCTTATATTGATACTGAAGTTTTTCAAATACAGTAGTTACAAATACAGGTCTGTTATGTGACGTCCTTTGCTGTTTTGGCAAAATATAATATAGAGGCAAATTTCAGAAGTCAGCCTTTAGTAGGTAGAGATTTTTATTGTTTGGAAAATATAATRTGGTCAATACTGTTAAAAAATAAGAGTGTGTCTGAAYTGAAGACTCAGCATAATTGCAACACCACAGATTTCTCAGGGAAAGCTGSTCCCACACCTGGTGCCATTGGGAAGCTGTGGTCAAATACTTGAAATTCTCAGCTGGTTTACTGGAGGTAATGACCCTGACTTCAACAGATAACTGGCACAGAGGAGAACTTAYTCTGTTAAATTTTTGAAAGAAACCATTTTATTTGTTCTTCAGCTCAGAGCATTTATGTTCCAGCTGGTCTCAAAAATCACATAACTGGAAATTGCAAAGACATGCTGGGGGAGGGGAGGGAAGTGGCAGGAAACTTGGCAGGGAAAGAAGYATTGAAAACTTGAAGCAGAAACTATGGCAACCTGAATAACTTGCCARAGGAAGTGTGCATCAGGTTTGCCAATGGCACCTGGAGAGCAAGGGCTTCACCTCAGMAGTGATGTCTTGCAGTGAGAGAAAAAATTCCCCCCCTGGATTTGACAGTTGTGAGATGGCAATGCACAGAGCATCCACACACATGTTCTTTGGAGCATCTCAGTGAAAGAATGACAGGAAAAATGCAGCAAATCCATTGTAGGGTTCTGTTGGTCAGGAGGCACAAGGAATATTAAAGGGAGATGTGTATGTTCAGAGGAGAAGGCTTTGGAGCACCTTCAGAGATGCATGGTGATAGGGTGGAGTCCCAAATCTGGAATTCAGATTACATATGAGGAATGTTTTTTGTTTGGGGTTCTGGTGTTTTGTTTTGCTTTGTTTTGTTTTGTTTTTTTTTACCATGGGGGCTGTCAAAGCCTGGAAAGGAGGTTGCTGATACTTTCTAAACATTTTCAAAATTCAGCTGGACAAAGCCATGCAACCAGATCTGATGTGGCTTTGCATTCAGCAAARATGAACTCCCAAGGTCCCTCCCAACCTGAATTGTTCTGTGTTTCTGTGATTCTGTTCAGTTTACTTAAATAATTCTCTTTATTTTCAAAGGGATATGACAGTTTCAGAAATGGATCCAGCTGTTGATTATATGCTTCAGGGGGCAATGTTAATGGAGAAGCTGCAGCCCTTTTAGCCCCCTGGTAAACTCAGGCCTCAGTTTTTATTATTTTCTACCTTCAGCTATTGTGGRGAGTTGCTGAGCTCATAAAGCAGCTGCTGCGAATGGTGTGAAAAGTAATTGCTGCATATACTTCATAGGGCTTGTAAAATGGTTTAGAAATTACTGTAGAGAAGTGAGCTGCTATGTTTTTACCACTATTGAAAGCATCAAGATGGTAGATCACTAGATAAGCTATAAGTATATACATATATAAATATGTATATACATATATAAATATACATATGGATCCCAACTGTTAAGCTAATTCATGCTATCTTAGAATCTGGCATTAAAATTTGTCCACAGCCAATTTTTTATTTTTTTTTTTTTAGAAATAATGCAACTGCCTCAATGATAACCTGAGTAAGATGGAGCTCCAGGTGAGCTGCCTGAGTGTTTCTCTTCAAAAAGAAATCCATAAGTACAAAAAACCCACAATGTCCTCAATGCATCTACTAAAATCCTAGTATATGAACAGGRAAAAAGAGAAGCATGGTGATAAAGGAAATCCTACTGTAGAAAAGATGCCTTTTAGTGTATAAATTGTGAGAGCCTCTGCCCTCCTAAATTCAGACTTAACACTTGGGTTTGATTAATTTCTTTCAAGATCACAGGAAGAGTCCTTTAGGCATCCTCTTTGCATCAGCTTTTATTTATTTTCTCTATTTTTTAGAAAAGARTGTCCATATATCTCGCAGGGTAGGCCTAGACTTTTATTAATTAAACTTYCAAGGCCTTGAAAATGGAAAAAGAAAGAATTATTATCAAGGATTATTTAAACTATGTTTTTGTGAGGTTGAAACACAGTCCAGCTGAGAACTACCTGCCAAAGCCTTAGTAAAAATAGACAGCCAGTGGGTTCTCAGCCAGTACGATGTCAAATTAAAATTATACTTCACAACAGTAAATTCRGTGATGATAATTCCATGTGGATTAAGTGTAGGAAGCTGGAAAAATAAGCACTAACTTTTCTCATCCAGATAATTTCTTTTAGGGTTTTGCTTTGAAAATAACAAAGCTGAAATCTGTATGTGAGGATGTAAACAGCTCCATGGGGAAAAAATGTCAGTACTTAGCRGCCGTGAAGTTTGTCCAAGGATTACCACAGTGAATAAAACCAACTTCCCTTTTAAAAGCTGAGTGTACTATTTTGGGAATGTGACCCCTTTTCATGAATAAATGACGTGGTGACATTTACAGACAAAGCAAGATTTAACTGCTATGAAAGGAGATGACAAATGTCAGGATGTCAGTAATGATCTGTGAACATAATGGTCTCTCACCAGAGCACTGAGTAGATATATAATGTAATTGTCGCCTGCTAATGCTGCCATGGAAGAAGAAAAGCAAAGCAATGTGAGGAAGATGAAAAACCTCTCTAGAACCAACCTTAAAGCCTGATTGATAGGCATTGGCACAACTTAGCTAATAAATTACACTGCTAATGACTTAGAGTTTTTACCTTGTGCATWTTACTATTACACACTGTGAAATTCCTGTATAACTTACAAATGTATTGTGTCAGAGGATAAAGTGTTGGCCATCAAAACAGCTTTCTGACAGTTTCTTTTCCCCTGTTGTACTGCTGGGGCTTGGCTGTTGCAAACGTCTTGCTGGAGCTGAGTGGATTTACTGCAGCCAGAGCTGGTTAATGGAGCACAGCTTGCTGCAGAACAGAGAAGGGTTCTTCCTTGGCAGATTCTTGCAMTTCTGTGAAAGAGCATATAACCAGAGAATCATAGAATGGTTTGAGTTAGAAGGGATCTTAAAAGTTATCTAATTCTAATCCCCTCCATGGGCCAGGATGCCTTCCCCATGGCCAGGTTCCTCAAARCACCATCCAGCCTGAGGCACCCACAACTACTCTGGGCAACTTGTTCTGTGCCTCAACACTCTCACTGTAAATATTTATCCCTAACATCTAATCTAAACCTCTCCTCTTGTAGTTTAAAATTGCTCCCCCTTTTGTCCTATCATTATCTGCCCATAAAGATCATCTAGACCCCTTTGTCCTCTTCAGGGGTTGTGTCTCTCAGTTTTTCACACCCTYGTAGGCTGTACACTGGCCCAGCCTTGTGATTGATGGCAAACTTGCCTTGATGACTTCCTCGGGAAATCCAGAGACATGGTAGRGAAAAAGAGCCTGGAATTATTTATGCAGTTGTCTCCTGAAGTCATCTCAGGCAGCTGCCTCCCACCCCTGGGCCTCAAACYGAATCCCCATTTGTCCCACGCTGAGCGCTGTCTCCAGCTGACAGGTAAATTGATTCTCATTTGCTATTCAAAGTGGAGACAGTGTCTGGGAATCTGAAGGYTTAAACAGCCCGAGACCTCAGCTCAGTGTAGCATGGAAGGCAGGGGGTTTCTTTGCATGAGCTCCACAGCCTCCTGGCAACTTCTCAGCTCTCAGCTGAGCGCTGGGCTTTGCTTTCCCTGTGCTTTGCTCCGACAGTCAGCCGACCTTTTCTCAGCATAAGGTAGCCTGCCACAGGGCTTGTGCTTCCCAGAAGACCAAGGATGTTTTCAGAGAGATGGGGAAACTGTGATTAAAAGCCAGACATAGTCAAGCTCTGGTGCAATCAGCCAGAAAGCATTTGGCTGGTAGTTTGTTTATGRGAAGAAATATAACAGATAAAATAGAAACATTAATACAATAAAAATGCCAAGCTCTGGAACATAGTGAAGATAATGCTGAACAGTGAATAGATGTATTTTGAGAAGATACTCTGAGTAAATCTCCTGTTAATAGTACACAAGTGTATCTTTAACACTACTTGTATAGATACAGTAATCACAGCATCTCTCAGGGAAATCCCCATTACAAAGGGAACTCATCTCAATCTGCTGTATCTTTTGATCTGCACTTTACAGTCAGAGCCATCTATGACAATGGAGATGGAGGAGGCCTTTGGGATAAGACAGCCAGCATTGTAGCAATCATCTATTGACAGACAGCAARGATTCACCTCGATTAACCACACCCATCTAAAAAATTAGATGTCTGCTCTAAGCGAGTTCTCCTAAGCTTCCAGTAAAGTCAAAGGAGAGATGTTGGCAGTGCAGAGGGCAATCGACCCCATCCTGAGATCAGTATTCTAAGATAAATTGTGCCTGTTTCTTGCTGTTCACTCTAGAGGGGTCCCAACACTCCAGAATCAATGCCTACTTTTGAGGTGGCTATGCTTAGCTGAGACATGTGGGAGGCTCTAATTTCCATGGAATCACTGATCTGAAGGGTCAATTGCCTTAACACAACCTTGTTACTGTGCAGCATTAAACTATTAAACCTGATTAGGGATTTATGGTGGGGAGTCCTTCAACCTCCATGTCTTGCACACATGCAAGAAAATTATTACTAAAGAAAAGAAATGCACTTTAAGAATAGAAAAGACAAAATTAAAATGCACAGAGGAAGAACTAAGCAAAAAGCAATTATGCTGTTATGTAACCATTGAGCTATTTAATCCACTCTGTACTTCCCTTTTTAAAAGATACTCAGTTAAAGAGTATTGACTGATATTAAATCTTGAGGTGGTCACTGTGAAATTTTTCTTCTTTCTTTCTGATGTAAGGGACACATCACTTGGAGAAGCAATACAATCATTCCAGTAACTGGGAAAAAGCAAATACCAGTGTTCTCAGGGCACAACACAAAATTTTTTTCTGTATGCATCATTCTGGTGCTCCTGCTGATCCAGTGGGGGTCATTTGTGTTGAAATGAGTCTCCCAGCGAGTAAAGATTATCRGTTATGATCAGGTTTTGTGAAGTGAAGCAATAATTTTAGGGGCTGTATATTCGATGATTTTTRTCCACAAACCTTGTCTTGAAAATGATAAAAGGTAGTTTCTGGGTGGACTAACCATGGTCTGATTAGCTCTTATGCCTAACTTTTAACTCATCCATCTTGACACAGGGTTTTCTAATCTCACATGTTTATAACTTGCTTTAGATACATATTCCAGTTGTAGGGAACCATTTCTGTTTACACTAATTGGGATTTTTCAATGTAGTTCTTTTTGCTTGATTTATTGTAATATTTAATTAACTCTTATTATTGGATGGATTTCTAGGTTACAGTTATTGGACTATAATTTAGCTCTGTTGGGGTGAGAAGCCCATTAAAAATGTGCTAAKAGTTCTGCTGCTCAAGGAAAAGCTAGGAGGGGTTTTGGTTTTCATTTAAAAGATACTGAGTTTTAGTCTCTGCTTTAATGTCCTTTAAACTCATCTTCTAGAGAAGGACATTARTGGTTATCTCGGCCCTGACACTTGCTAACAAAGACTGACAACTGCTGACACAACAACCTGCCTTGAATTATAKTTGGGTAGGGGGTGGAACGGGTTGGCATAACAGAAACATGTAATTTCAGTAAACCATCATTTTTAGAAAATKACATTGTTTAAAATTTSCTTTGCTGAAAGGGAGATGCATTTYCCCCCAGATCTCTCAAAAAAATCCTGCAGGGGATTGAATAGGAAAATGGTGCCTGAAATGAGAATTTCAATGTATATTCTGTGTCAGCCAAAATCTTCAATTTAAATTTTTATTCTGAGTTCTTCTCAAATATAAATGTGTATAGAAATTCCTATCTTTAACTATGGAGTTTACAGAAAGAGTTTGTTGCTATCCATTTCTTTCCTATCTCTCCCCTTACCTCCACTGATCAGAGCTGCATGTTGAGTAGACACACTATAACTCCGTAATTTGAAGCTRCTACTATAGCATCAATTCTTCGGGATGATACCACACCTTGCCAGTCAAAAGTGATTTGAGCTTAAATTGTCAGCTAAAGATGCTCTTCTTTTTTATTGCCCTGAACTTGCGGGCAGTCTATTGGACGAAGTGAATTACTTTGTTGTTGGAAATGCTTGTAATTTTGTGTGAAGGACACAATCAGAATACACAATATTTCTTCCCCTTTGCATTTCCCAACCTGCTCTGCTCCTTTGGTACCCAAGCATATTACAAAATTGCTGACACCGAAGCCGATCAATCAAACTCTTTGCAGTTCTGTAAATGATCTTAACCGTCTATGCAGCTGCTATTTGGCAGTGCTCCATCTGGAAAATAAAATACAAACATCAAAAGAAGTTCAGCAAGGTTTATGTTTCATAGAGGTTTTTTGATAGCTTGTCTGTTATATAACAAAGTCTCCTGGGTCAAATTAGAAGACGTCAGATCTTTGTCCTTTCATAAATCTCTGATCCCTGAGTTAACCACATGACAATCACCTCCCAAAACAGGGACAGCTAAGCAGTGTGATGGTGCTGATACTCTGCACACTAATGGGCACAGCATCCCAGGAAAACACAGGCTGTACACTGGAATATCTTATGGGAGCTAAGGAAAGCTGGGGCAACCATATGGTTTATAGGATTAAGAGGGTAGATTTTTTTCAACAATGGTTTCATTTTTGTTCCTCAATTCTGCCCAGCTCTCCACCAAGCTTAACACCATGGTATGCAGGGGCTGTGTTGTTTGCCTTTAAAACAACCAGTGCAGCTGTACTGTAGAAAACTCCATATTAGTCTCAATTCAGAGGAAAAAAACCCCAAAACAATCAGCATTCATAAATTGTTTTGCTTCTTCATTCTCTGTCCCTGCTCTTAAATTATGGTCTTCCTCCTTATTTTATTAATTCAGCTCAACTGATGATACAACTTGACCTGAACACATTAAGCAAATGCACCAAACTGAAGAAGGAACACAACATGCATGGATAGTTTGTGATTTGTGTGGAGGTGAGTATGTGCCACTATCTCTTGCTGTCGATATAGAGAACTGGGCAGAGAATTAATGCTCTGGTAGACTGCAGGAAGACATTTTCCAGGGCTGTAGAGAGACAGCAAATCTCCTGACACTTTATGCTCTGATTGGTCATGCCCAAAAAGCGTATCAGCCAACTTGAACAGATCAGCAAAGTTCTCATTAGCAAAATTCTGAGCTAACCTTTCTACTCGCTGACTGCAGAGAGGGCAAAACCATAATCACAGTAGAAAGGTGTCCTTAGCACTCTAAAAAGAAACTACCAGGCAATAAACAYTGTTGATCAGACACAAAATCGGATGGAGGAAAGGAAAATGTCAGTGAATCAAGTGCCTTCTCTTCCTGGACAAAACACAGAGGTGAAATGCTGCAGTTATGAGCAAGAATTCTTCACATGGTGTGATGGACACACTGCCAGTTGGCCCAGGTCAATYACAGTGGCTTTTTTTGGCGTAATCTGCGGAAGAAGTTTTCCTCAAAGGACCATAAARGAAATGAAGTGCCCAATACCTTTGCCAGTTTTATAGCCCTCAGACTATGTGGAAAATTTCATCCATAAAGAACTGGCAGAGAAAAGATAATAACAAGAACAACAAAACAGTGTTTTGTGCTGTACAAGTTGCAACATATTTAAGACATATTTTTTGTATTCTCTCACTTTGTGATTTGCTTTTGCACTGCATTTTATACCTTGCTTAGTTACAGACTGTAATATGAAGCTACAGTAATGTACAACAAATTTTAAGACKTTTAACTAAAATCAAAATATGCATCTAGAAAAAGATTTTTTTTCCTCAGTAGAAATTAGAACTGTGTGCATTTAGAAGCACATCCCATTTCTATCAAATATGCACTGTTTCCCCTGCAGCTCCTTTTATGTTAGTCAATATCTTTTAATGTTATCTGATGGTTTCCTAGGAGATGCCCTAAATGGCCAAACTCACTAGTTTGATGCTGGTGTTGGATAATATCTATATGCACTAAACATCTGTTTTGTTCACTGAAGTCTGCTCTGCCCTTTTTCCACTGGTCATTATGTTCTCCCCAAGGATTTCTAATGGTTGCTAATGAGATAAGAAAAAKGCTCCATGTACACTTCCATCTTCTCTGATGATGTGTGATCAGAAGTCTGTGCTCTTTTTTAGCAAGAATTGCTTCAAAATCATTGTTAGTGTTTCTTTGTACAGTAGTTTGGATGCAAATTTTACACTTAAGGACTAAAGTGCCTTTTGAAAATCTGTAAGATGCAATTAGSAAGAGAAAGATCACCACATTATAGGGTAAAGAGTTCTATTTGTGGAAGGGTGGGCTCAGTGTTGATTCATGTTTTTCAGATGGTACAGTACAGGTTGCATCATTAATAAAAGATTAAGATGCCAAATGGGGAATTTTTACCTTCTGTTTCTGAGTTTTTCACTGTAGGAAATCACCCAGATATGGTGAGAGTTTGATTTTATATAACATGATGAGCAGACAGAGTGTTCCTCAAATTGAACAGAGCCTGCTGCTACTGTGGGAAGAGGGGCTGACAACTTGGGTAGTATCCATACAAAGCTATAATTTCTAATCTGTCAAAATCACTTCCCTTTAGAAAGCCTGATTTCATTAGCATGCTCTTTGTTGGATGTGATTGTCTCTCTTAGCAGCTTTCCTTTTACAGCTGTCACAAAAGCCAATCAGATTATACCAAGGGCAGRAAATAAATAAGTCTTTTTGCTGTAAATGAATTTAGGCAGGGCTGCGTCACACACGGTTTGATTTAGTCCCTACTTCGAAGTGTGAAATTTMAGCAAGGTAACAGATGAGGACTCTAAGAGCAGGTATTGGCATAAATTTGGTTACAAACTGCCCTTCTGGCAATCTAGGGGTGGGCATAGAAAATATACTTACATATAGCCTATGCTTTATAAATGGYAAACCAAGCTCTCAGAAAAACTGAGGACAGAGGCTAAACTGTCTTGGCCAGAGAAGCCAAATTAAGTTTTTCTCAGATTTTGTCTGTGCTGCACTCTTCTGGGGTAATTTTAACCCAAACATTGAGAACTCATTTAAGCTAATTTTCTTCATATTTGATTTTGCTACTGGTCAATTTACCAGTGTGGGCTCCTGTATCATTTCACTCAAGTCTGATGTTTTTGTGTATCTTGCTGTGCTCTGCTACTAAGGAGTATCAAGGCTGATCTTGCCTTGATTCTTTTGTTGCTTTGGACCTGAGCATGCAAGGTAATGAGGARCAGGCAGGTGCTTTATTGAAACCTATTTATTTACTTTATTTAGCTCTGCTTGATTCATCTCTCTGCTATGGCTTTAGAAATTTGTTGGGGAAAAAAAGGATCAGATTGTTCTTTTTTCAAAAAAAGTATTTCACCCTGGAGAGTAAGACAAAGGTGATTGTCCTGTTTGGCTTCTAAGGCTGAAAAAAGAGTCTTTTCAGAAGTCTTTAGTGCACAAAAGAAAGATGAGTGTCATMGAAAGGGCACCCCTGTGTGTCAGCTGACTAATCCATCTTTCCCTGTGCCATTTTCAAAAAGGGGCAGCCTGAAATGATAGCAAAGCTCTTCAGCAGAGCTGTAGTTTGACTGTTCAGTCACTGTGACCCCTTGGGAGAGCAGGTAAAGCTGAAACCTTTWGTAAAGGGTCTTTCTGTGCAGGTGCAGAGAGCCTGTCTAGAAGTCAAAGCTGGAACTGCATGGTTAGGTTGGTAARGAATTTCTTTTATTTTGGAATCTTCGTAAATCACAACAATCCATTTATTGCTTGTCAAAAATAGGTAACAAGCACTGCATGGATCAGTATAACAGGTATATTCCCCTAGAGTTGTATAACCTGAGCAGGTATAATGAGTCCTGTGTCTTTTCATTGTGCTGTGAAATACAGGTGAAAGTCCTCATAATMATTATTAATTACAACCAAAGTTTCTTCCCCTTCTAAAGGGTAATTGGTCTTCCAATTTTGGCACTTCTGAATCTCGAAAGGCTCACAGTTTCCTTTCTAAAGCTAAGAAAATCTTCTGGTTTCAAAAACTTAATCCATTTCTATGGCTATGTGTAATGGTCTAGCTGTTTTTTTTTTTTTCTCTGCCTTTTTGCCAGTTCCATCTGGTCATTTAAAAACACTAATTCTGTATCTTTTCATGAGCTCCAGATCTTCTGCAATGCCAATCTCTAACTGACAGTATTTGATCCATTTTATGATTACTCTTCATCTGTTCCTGGCTCTTTGTCTGCATGCTGGTAAATGGCTTTGATCACCTTCTGGCCAGAATCCGTGGCTTCTCATAATTCCTTCTGGAAAGATTCTTTGTCTTCATTTAATTACTTTTTACCATTAYCTGGCTAGCATCCATTGCCTGTTTTCTGTTTTTAATTTTTGCCACAGTGAAAGCTAATAGGACTCTTCTGCATTGGGACATTTAGGAAAGTCAATCCAAATTAAATGTTAAAGTTCACACTTCAGCTGCATTAAATCCCTGTGTTGACAGCCTTGTTAGAAGAAAAGAAGACCTTAATTTTGTTTAATTTAATACATACTATAAATGGATTAAGCTAAGTCAAATTTAACCACTTCAACTTTGAACAAATGTGTCTACACAAGGTTTGCAAGATTTAGCAAATCAATTTTAACTTCACACCTTTATTAATTTTTTCTTTATTTCCTGAGCTTTTTACAGGCAAGGCCTCAAATACCTTTTATATAGGAATAATAATTTTCTTCCAGCCTGTTTTTCTTCTCTTTCTCTCCTTTTCTTGATGTTTTTTACTCCTGTGTTCTTTAATGAAGGGCCTTCAGGTACATGAAGGGTGGATGAAGCCTCCCTATGGGGCTACACYCAAAATGGACAATGRTCAYGAGTTTTTCAGACAGATATAAGTTTGGTCTATCAGGGGTTAATCCTCCAATTGCAGCTTCAGGTGATGAAGTCATAGACCCCCAGTTCACTTCCCCCTGATTCACTTTTGTTTATAAATTTTGGGGCCTGAGGCAGAGAGTGTCCTTGGATCTTGGGCCTGGAAGGATTTTTGGCTGACCAAGATGTGAGGAGAGTTAACTAACCCTCTCTGTGGAGCTCAGAGTTATACACTAGAGCAGTACACTGTGTGATTATTATAAAAGTGAATCTCTTAAGGCATCACACACATAGAATGGAGGTCATCTTTCCTAACCTTACTAGGAAAWTACAGGCAGATGGAATTTACCCTCAGCCAGTTTGTAGATGATGTAAGCTGAGGGGACTTGTGATACACCAGTGATGGTTGTGTCACCTTCAGAAGGACCTTGGCAGGCTGGAGAAATGGGCAGAGAGGAATCTTGACAAGTTCAACATGGGGTATTATTGCAAAGCTCTGCCTCTCAGCAGGGCTAACCCCAAACACCAGAACACACTGGGGGCTGGCTGGAAAGCAGCTTGATGTCCTGATGGATCACCATGACCTGACAAAGCACCCCCTCACCAAAAGGTCAAGAGAGGTGATCCTTCACCTCTGCTTAGCACTGGTGGGGCAACAGCTACACTTCTGTGTCCAGCTCTTGCTTACCTCCACCATCCTGTGATCAGCACCTGCAATATTGTTAGCTAAGCAGAGAAGGTACAGTTCTAACAGCATCCAGGGCAAGTCATGGACTCGTCACTTTACACTTACCCCAGGTGCTCAGGCTGTTTCCCTACCTTTTGAAATTTCCTTTGTTTTAATTAATACTTCCCTGGAAAAACCCAAGCCCTTAGGACAGCAGCGAATCTCCAGAGCTTGGCATGGAAACAGGACACCAGAAAACACAATGTATTGTGTGTGACTTCATAAATACTTCATTTTGTCCCAGAGGGCAGCTTTTYCTTTTGGATTGTAAAGCTCCAAACAGAGAACTCCAAGCCCACAGCCTTGTTCCCAGCTGTTCCTGTGAGCTGCTAGTCTGAAATTAATGATCTAAAGGYTCTAATCCCATGTGTTTAATAAAGCAAAACTAGCATGAATCCAGCAGCTCCTAGTGATGATAATGATAAAGAATTAGCCTCAGAAATTTTAATTTTTAATTTTTTTGTTATTGGGGAGAGGAGGAATAGGAGAGACAAGGATGTGAGACTTTGTGAAATGGAAAAAAAGATGAGCTCCTTCTATTTTACCTATCCTTTTCACAGAATATTTTTTGCTCTCTGTTAAAATTGTCAGCAGCAGACAGATGAACCCTCCCATTTAAATCCCCTCCTGTCTGATAGGTAGACATTTGCAAGCCAAAAGAGAATCATCCTCCTTACTTCTGAAAAGTATGGTCTGCCTTTCAGATAATACCTACTTTTCCARCCTTGTCAGGTGAGGCAGTGCTTGAAAGCTATTTAGCACTTACCCTTTTGTATAAAAAGTTGTCTCAGTAGGAGACTTTGCAGCAGTCTTTAACCCCTTTTGTATTCTCATTCCATCTCAGAGATGTCTCATGCAAGCTAATAAATAATTCCATGAAGTCTTTCCACAACATTAATCTCCCATCAACTAGTAATGAGCCTTTGTGGGTTCCTTGTGAGAATATGAGCAACCACATTAATTCTTTAAAACTTTTTTTAACAATAGTGATCCTATTGGCAGAGAGTTTAGGAACATCTGATCCATACATTGAGCCTCAGGAGGTTTYGATGGCCTGTGTTTATTGTGCCCTGAAATTCCTAAAGCCGCAGAAAGATGCTGCAAATGTGACATGCATCAATTTCTAATAAATTATATCTGCATATGGTCTGATGTAACAAACCAGAATTGTGCTGCCAAAGTCCTGTTTTTTCATGTTTCTTTCTTGACCTGAATGACTTTTTGTGAAAAAATAATGTAATCAAATACAAAATTTATACAAGCTGCTGCGTTTTAGAACATATGAAACGAGTGTACATTCTTTGCATGCTGATTTTCCCTGTAAAACATGCCAGATTACCAGTTAACAAATAGCCAACACTCCCTGTACTGTGCCACAGTCTTTATTTTAGTATTCTAGAGAAAAAAAAGTCCCTTTGAAGGTTTGCAAAGAAAGTTTTTATTGCTTAAACTTGTCCAAATTAGATGTCCAAGATCCTACTTATCTAGGACTCCACTGTCAGCCAACCTACAGCATAAAATGGAGTCAAAGAGAAAGCAATAAATCCTACCAGCAAATGTCAATTCTTTCCAGAAATCTTGTATTTTATAAACACTTCAGACAAAATTAACTTCCTATTAGCCCCGCTTCCACATTCATGTCAATTAAAGAAACAAACCAATCAAAAAGTAAAGGGGGAATCAAAGCATAAAGTGCAGACATAAAAGAGGATTGTGAGTCTACAGAACACTACTGTGCATTTGAAGCATTTTTTTTCCATGCATGGCTCTGACAATGCAGCCTGCACTCAATTCACTTCAGCTGAGCCCTGCATTGCTGAATGTAKAAAGGATGCCCATCAATTCAGCCCACTCATTTCTGTTTCTTTTCAGCATCAACTTTTCAGTGGATTGTCTCCTTCTGCAACAGCAGCTCTTTCAGACTGTCATGGTACTTTCCTTTTCTCTTCTCTWTCCCTGGTTCCATTGTTTTATGCCATTTTTATCTTCTCTTTGTTCCCTTGTGATATGCAATGAAACCAGCAATGCAATTAGCATAGTTAGTTACATTCATTCTGCCCTTTGATTATTTATAAAGACACTTTTTCTTAAACAAAAAATAAAAAATGAAGAAAGAAAATCAGAAAATCCCAAACTTGAAGTGTCTTATACTTTACAATTTTCTGGTTTTCTTCTGAATGTGCAGAAGCCTGATAACACTAAGGAAATGGTAAATAAACTGACTTCACATATGTGTTACATGTTGTTTGCAGTGAATTGATTTTGTCAGAATACAGAGCAAGTTTTCATCATAGTTTGAACTACCTTCCACATCCTGAAAGCCTCTGTGAGTTCTTCCCTAAAACTGTTATCTGAACAGAAATCTGCTTGCAAACCTCCTGAAGGATTGTTGATTGGGACAGACTATCTGCAAAGGGATTTCAGTTTAGATGAAACCAGCTTTTAGTCTATATTACAATAGTACACCTATGTTGCATATATTGCCAGAAAACATAATGCAAATGCTGCTATTGAGACTGTGACATGAATAGGCAGCCCAGTACATTCATTATTTAACCACGACAAAAGAATGGCAAGAATCTGTCTTTTCTCTGAAATGAGAAGAAGAAGAAGAGGAAGCCATGGCTGGCAAGTGTTAAGTGACACAACTTGAAGGTCTTCAAAAAGCTCTTCAGTGAGGAGGGCTGGTACTAACTCTCTGCCCCAGTGTGATTAGAGACTGGGTCACAGTTGCCAATTCATTGTCTTGCTGTTTGCCTTTCAGAAAGTTCTGATAATTTCTCCTCTTGAACACAAGGCATGAAGGGTTTTAATTGATTGCCCCAAACCGTTGTTGATTTTTGGAAGCTGAGCTTCACGATTTAACTTGGTTAAACTTTTTAAACTTGGTTAGACTTTAGACTGCCTAACAAAATTCAGGCCCTTTTGCAATAACTGCAGCCCATGGAGTAGTGSATGTCTGGTATAAACTGACAGGATAAAAGGTCTAACAAGGGAAACATAACTGTGTGGATTGTCTTAGAAACAAATCATGGTAGTTCTAGGGAAGTATAAGCAATAATGAACATATGTTATATAAAAAATMATATTTTCATGCACTAATATTTGAAGTTTTATCCTTCTGTGTTTTAGAAATTGCATCTCAGAATAGGTAAATGATCTGGGCTGGAAACCACAGCTATTTTGTATCAMGTCTCTGATAGAAGCAATTGCAGATAATTATTTTTTGATTGTAAAACTTCTATTTTTTTCACAGTATGGACATCTTTGTTACCTGGCTGTGAGTCCCTTCTTCATCAGCAAATGCAATAAGCTCCCTAGGCATCTGTGACCTGGATAKAAATGTTATATAACTACTATGCAAATTTTTCTGAAAATGCCTTTTTTTAGTGAAGCTCTGGAGTTTTCACAGAAGAAAAGTTGTGTGTGYAGAGCAGGAAAGCTGCTGGCTTTGTTTTTTGTGGTTGCTCATCTCTCTCAGCCACACAACTTTTAGTTTCAGCCACTGCAATTATTATAATTTAGCCACAGAATGTCTGTTTGATGATATGTGCTACTGTGCCTTAACAAAATAAAAATTCTATCCTCTGTCCAAGTTGATGGAATGTTCACTGCCCTTGGCTGKGCTGTTTATGACTTTATACCTGAGTCACTGTGTATGTATCCAATCTACTGTGCCTCTGATGAAACTGTGTACATGAATCTGAATTTAGGAGATAACTTTACTTGCTATCTTGGTGTGATTTCATTTGAAATGCTTGCTAGAAGTTTCTCCAATTGGCTGAAGAAACAACGGCAAAAGCTGTTGCTAATTTTGTTTTTTAATTAATTGTGCAGCATGGATTTGTTGACTTGACATGGATAGGGGTCAACTTAATAGGTTAATAGAAGTTTTCCATCATCTCCTCTTTTTCTGGTGCATAAAATATTCCTTAACAATCTTAACTTCACAAATGAGAGCATAAAATCCTCACAATCAACCTGACAGCCTTTAACCAAGGCTGCCACTACCCTTTCTATTCATCTGTTGTGCAACTCCCCTTACTGGTAGGAGGCCTCTGAAATGCTTGGAAACAATTTTTTGAAAAAAAAATGCTTCAAGTGCTAAAATCCACTTTGTATAAATTAAAATAATGTCTTTTGGACTTTTAATAAAACACTATATGCTTCACTCATCCCTGGAGTGGATTTCTTTTACTGTTATTGCTGTGATGACACATAATTAAGTCAGATTACATTTTTATAGACAGAGGAGAATAGCTAAGAAACAGTCCTAAATTATTCATCAATAAGTTTCAACCAAAAAAAAGAGGCAGAAGACAAGAATTTAAAATGTGCTCTCTGATGTTTTTTTTCTTCCTAAAACTAGATAATTTTATAATGGTATATTGAACAAATAAGTCTCTCTCTTCCTCCCCATGAGAGAACAAGAGACTTCATTTAACTCCACATGTRTTATTGTGCTTATCTGCTGATTACCATATTACTTTGATTTGTGTGGTAGATTGTAAACTCTTGTAGGATTRTGGAAAGATTTCTCTCCCCAGGCTGAACCAGTGAGATTTTCAGTACCATGAAGACAGAGATGAGTAGAGAGGAAGCAGATTGGTTATTATATCTCTGTGTAGTTTTTACCCACTGGTTTGTCTCATTTTTATCACTGCAGAGTCAGCATGAAAGCCAAAGAAGTTAATACACCTGCACAACGTTGACACAACACTAAGTTTTAATGTCTCTTCATGCCCTCAGCATGCTTAGAGAAAATGGGAATTGCTGAAATGTTGTAGCCATAAAGAAGAGCAGGAGTAGGCACAGATATGCTTTGACTCACCCAGGTAAAATACTCCTTTTGATTAGGAATTGAAAAKACATGATGAAGGAAAGTGCTGATTTACTAAACATCAGGATCTTTTTATGAACAAGTCTTTCTTTSTGATTTTGGATTGGCTTATCCAAATTTGCAAGAAAATTTACTTGGCTTGTAAAACTAAGCATTTCCTKGTAGAAAATGCAAGGAAAGGCAGTAATGAAGGAGGAAGTTTAGACCAGAGAAAAAGTAAAAATRGCTGTCCCATAAAGCTATAAAATATAAATTCAGCTACTATATCTCTGTATGTATGTGGGTATGTAATTCAGAACAGAAAAAGAAAAATAGTTTAAATAGAAATTGTATAGAAATTTAAGATGTGCARTGGAGATTATCAAGGGTTTCCTGGTATACTGGAAGCCTGTGGAAAAACGTGGGARTGGACAGCCAAGGAGTTGAGCAGTGACTGGTGACACTGACTGGTGTTGAGGTCTGCATTCCCACTCCCTTCCTCTGGGAAACATTGGTGATGCYTGAATCCAGTATGAGTGTCCTGACTATGTTCAAAGTGGTACAAAAAGGAGGCAGGATCAGACAGAAGATGTGGGTTCACTTTGTTGCTCTGCTTCTGCTTCCTGGGGGGTCAGAGAAGTGCTTTGTCTCTGAAGTAAAAACAACTCCATTCAACTCCTTTGCACCTGAGGAAAAGGACCTGGAATCCTGTGTGAATTTCTTGTCAAAAGCATCCAAGGTCAACTGAATTTCTGGAGAAAAGCCAAATGCTAGGTGAAAACATGGGGAGTAGTGTAGGGATAGTTAAACAGCTTCCATGGTGCAAAGAAATTGCCAGYAGAGATTAAGAGGGAAGATTCATAAGATCTGCACTTTTCATCACAGTTATAAATTATTTGGAAAATCAAGAGCTTAACGAGGTGACAAAGTTTGCTGATACTACAGAATTCTTCAAAGTGACAGAAACTAACACTGACAACAAAAGGATGAACTGAACTTGTGATGTTGAGTGGTCAGAGATAAAATGGGAGACAAAACGCAGTGCTGATAATTGAAATTGAAAGATGCAAGAAAGCATAATCCTAATTATTTTTACACAGTCATGGGTTCATAAATGAGGTATAAATATTTTGGAAAGACATTTAGAATTATTATGGTTAGCTGAGTGCCAAGTGGTGCTCAGGGAAAGCTGGAGATCATAGGAACAACAAAGAAAGCATCAATAACAGAATAGTTGACATAACTTTTCTTCTATATAAAACCAGGATCAACTCATGTCCTGAATACTGTATGAAGTTCTGTCCTCCCTTTTTCAAACAGAGAAATTGTTGAAACAGACAAAGGCAGCAAGGATTAGGTATGAAGTTTTTGTGTGAAGAGCAATTGGGCTAGGATTGTTGGTCTTCAGGGAGAACAAATGACTGAGGGACAAAATGATAGAGTATATCAAATAAAAAAGTAGATGAACTTCAATGATTTCTATTAACAACATTGGGAGAACTGAGGGCCAATTGAGAAAATTACCATGCTGCTAGCTTAAGGTAAAAGTAAGGAAACACTTTTCTCACACARCACATTTCACCTCTGGAATTCATTGTCAGAAGTTTTTGTAGTGCCCAAAGTATAGTTGTATTTATAAAAGTTTTGGAAAATTAGGTGGAAGAAAAGATCATCCTATACAATACTAATATTTTTTTTAATTTGTGTAAAAGAGAAATATTTCTTATCCTTCTTTTTTTAAAGTATCACAAGCAGTAACTTTTACAGTAGGGAGATTGTTTGCTGGGTGTGATGAAATTTATTTTTCCCCACTATGATATTTGGTGTGTAATAGAACTGAACCCAGTCCACAGAAGGTGGCATTCAAAGGAAATTTTCATGATGGAAAAGTAAAGTAAAAAAAAATAATTAAATCTATCTCCTTTAAAATAAGAAGGAAAACGAAATAATATTGTTTGTGAGTGGACCAGAAGATCTTTCACACCTTTCCAAAAAAAAAAAAAAATTTCTTATAATATAGGACAACATAGGGGTGTTCTGGGATGTGTCTTTAAGATATAAACTTCGTGTGGGATGACTCAGACCAGATTTGCATTTTATATGGCATTATATCAATTTAGAAGCCTGGAAAAATCCAGTTCTGAGAGGGTTTTCTGCCTGGTAGCTGCCTGTTCAGTTGTAGCAGGTGGGAAGACTGAAAATAATTTTAAATAGCACTTCCCTTCTCCCACTTCACATGGGAATAACTGTTGAACTTTTGGAGCAGCAAGCCTTTTTTTCCCCCACTAATAAATTGTAAAAGTACCCAAAGGTATCAGGCATGAAACACAGGAATATKGCCCAGGCATTGTACAAGTTCTTGCAATGGAAATTTGGAGAGGTGTTTAAAGATGTGCCTGAGGGAAGTGAGGGCTTGRGGGAGACAGTGATTTTGTTTTGTCAGTTTTACCTCAGCCTGAATCTTGTGTGTAGCATCAAGTTGCCTTCTCATAGGGCTGAGCCTGGAACACATACATGAGATGAGCTGGCATGCCCTGAGGTGGATCTGGGATGCTGGCCTGCTTCCCAAGGACTGCCAGAGCTRCTGTGCTGAAATTCAAACTTTATGGACTAATGATTTTCCTGCTTTAGTGCCAGCATGTTTAAACACTGTCAATATTCTGGGTGCAAGTTCTCTGTGTAAATGTAAGTAATGCCTTTGCCCAAGCATTCTTTACCCCACAGGGTTAAAAAAAATAACTGCATAAAGATTTGAGGTATTCTGGTGCCAGGGTGGTGAAGTCATATAAAATATGGAACCTGTAAAGTGTAAAATGTGTTAGATGTRTGGAGTAAAGGGAGCTGAAATGTCCCAATGCAAATTGTGATGTGAGCTCTCTCCCAGGAGCCAGGGCATCTGGGTCAGCTCTTACTGTTCAAGGCTGTTTCCAAGTGAGTGCCTGTGCCTTTTTACAACACAAGCCTTGTTACACTTTGATTTCTTCCTCTCTCCTGGTCTGAATTATGTTACTTTTGTTGATGTGAATTCACAGCCACTTGCCAATGACCATAAAAGCCATTCTATACCACATATTGACTTGAAAGATTTAGGTCCCCAGTATCAAAAGATGGCACTTTATCCACTCAGCCAGACCAGACCCTTGATTTTATATTGCTGTTTTCTCTATGAGTTTCAGAAGTCCTTTCATATATTTCAGAACCATGTCAGCTCTTTCATAAACTTTCCAAAGGGTGAACAGTAGTAGTTGTATTCCAGCTGCTGCTGAATCTGCTGTGTTTGTTCAGCCCTGAAATGATCTTTTAAGATGTGAAAATAAAATGTTTCACTAGTACTGAGCCATAAATGCTAAACTGACCTGGGATGCAATATGCCCAACAAAAACTACCTATTAAGTATTAGAGCCACTTTTCTTCCAGCTTCCTGCATAGAGGCCTGATTCTGGTTTAACTAGATTTCTTTTCTTCCAGTAGGATTGGTAAAATAATATTAATCAGTTTTTTTTAAGTTTTGAGAAGAGAATGGCTATTACTTTTGTCTTAATACACTATGAAGCCTATGGTAAAGGCTTTTCCTTTTYTCATAAGAAAGAAGCAAACCTTATGTACTTAATACAGAAATATTCCTTTGAATGCTCTAAATATTTTGACTCAAGTCACAAAGYTGCTTAAGTGTAGGATTGCAAACTGGTTTGCTGATTACTTTTGTAGATATTTCCTTATTTTGCATCATTTATTTGAATGTGTGAAAATTCATATGCTTGTATGTATGCTGTAGAAACTTTCAGATTTTCTTAATAAAGCAAGAAAATGAGGTGCCAGTACAGAGCTCTAAAATTCAGATCCTTAATGTTTAATGCTAGTAGAACTCACAGACTGTAATATGAATTCAGTAGAAAATATAAAACTGTCAAAAATCTTTTTTCACTCTCTTTCYCTTTACCAAGCAATTAGCAGTGGAAAAAACCAAACCAAACCAAACCAAAACTTCACTCTTTCAATTTAATGCCCAACCTAGGCAACTATGGATCAAAGATCAGACTGTTTAGAAAGTTTCAAATACCAATAAGATTATCTTTTTGGGGTATGTCATCCTCTCTGTGCCCTCTAGGTTTCTGTCTAGAATTTAAGCCCTGAATTTTCAGGTGTACATCAGACCCCAGATTTGGGCTACAGGGATAATTGATTAGAGGACAATGCTAATAATGCCAAAGTCATGGTTTTGATGCCCCTGTGGGCCATTCACTTAAGAATTCATGAATAAACTTCATGATACCTGGGGCTCCCTTCCAAATCAGAACACTCTGTGATCAATGAAAATCCTGAGCTGGTTGCAAGGCAGCTGTGTAGAAGAATTTTGGTGTTGCTCTTCCACTAACAGCCCCCAGTGAGTAGTCACCTCTTGTCACCTCACACAACCACTCAGAAGTACCCACTCTGCTTGCAGGCTCTCTGTGTAGGCAGGCTCTATCATTTAGGCTCTTAAGGCACCTTCTACACTTTTAAAATACATAGTGCTTAAGTCTCAAGGCTGGATGCTGCAGCTCCACTGAGTTTCCCTCATAATCTGAGATGRTGTAGACACAGGAAATTAACCTGGGGCAAAGTCATAAGTGTGTCTAACTGTTTCTCAAGTCTGAATAGAATGGATARCTGAAATCTAGTGCCTATACCCCGATACAGGTTATTATACTGATAGAGCTGTAGGGCATGTAGGACTTGTCTCTTTAATTTTAATAATAAATCCATAGTACACCAGGATGTTTAATATTGTCTGAATGTGTTTGGTTTAGATGTGAAGTTTCTTGTGGAAGTGTTGGCAAGGTCTTACTTCTAATATCCCTATCACTGAATTGGTACTGAGTGGGTATAAATCCTATTCTGGGTTCCACAGCAAGCTTGTAGGTCAAAAAGTGTATTAAAAAAGTGCTGAAGTGTTAACTGGTCCTATACTGCCTTCTGTCAACATTTAAGAAGCTGCTCAGGTCTTGACTTCTGTGGGAGTACTGAAAGAAAAATCTTGAATAGCTCTTTTCTTTTTAAAGGTCTCCCCTAGTTGGCAAATGGCACCATAACCCAAGAGAAAAATATGACAGACATGTTATTTCTGTGAGAATTATCAGAGTTTTCAGAGTTGGTAGCAATTCCAAATATTATATATAGCAGCTAAATATATTTGTAGAAATACTTCTATGCCAGAGAGAAAAGTGTGAGGTTTTTGTTTCTTTTCTTTTCCCTTCASAAACTGAGCTTTCTGAAATTAGTATAAGTTTACTTTGAATGATAGAAAAATTTAATATCTGCTAGTACAGAACAGAATTTCCTCTGGTAAGTCAAGAAAGAACAACATTATTTGGTGTGGCTTTATTTACTTGAAAATTGGGAAGATTGTATTGCAAGTTCAAAAGCTTTTTGAATAGTGCTACTGGTAGAGGCAAACCTGCAAGTGTGGGGTGTGTGCATGGCTTTGACATTATTGACGATCCATTTGTTGACACTTACTTCAGCTGCTTCATTCCATGAAAGGAAATGAAATCTTGCAATTTCAGTGAGGATCAATTTGGCAAGGTTTGGTCCATTTCCCTGCACTTTATCTCATCCCATGCCATTTTATTGTTTTCACTTAGCTTCAGAGTTTTCTCTCTTTTTTTTTTAGCATTTCATTCCATCATTTTCTTCTCCTGTCTCTTTGCTTAACTTCATTCCCTGGTTTTAAGATTTCAGTGAGTRTCATTTTGGAAGGTTTCTGTCCATTTCATTTAGGAGAAAGAAAACCCTACTGCCCCAATATGGCTCCCTCCACTGCTTTGTACTAGCTTTGTGCTTGGCTCCATCCTCAGCCAAATGCTGTTTTTACTTTTCTGCTTAGGATTATGGCTRTGCTTAGGGTTAGGGTTGAGAAAAYCACRAAGCCCAGAGCTCCAGGGACACTGCARCTACAAAGGGCATGCCAAAGGGAGCCCAGCACTGCCCCAGCATTGCTGCCTCCACCCCTTTCTGCTTCACACCACCCATGKGCTTGGCACCTCAGCAAATGGCTGYTTTTTCTGCTCTGCTTAGGTTTAGACTTACATTTAAGGTTGGTRTTGAGAAAACCACAAAGCCTAGACCTCCAGGGATGTTCCARCTACAAAARTTATGCAAATGGGGAGCACTTCATGTCATCTCATTACAATTGATTACAATCACTTCATTTCAGAATTCTATTTCTTTCCATTGAATTTCATTTCATTATAAGTCCATTGATCAATTTATTTCTCTTTTTCTCTGATTTCAAGATTTCATTTCCTTTCTTGAAATGCCATAAATACACACTGAATTTTTCACCTGTCTGCTTTGCAGGAGTTTTAAAGGTCTTCACATTTCCCTATAACCCTATGTCCAAATGCAATAGCATGGCATAGAGTAGTCACATTCATATCYTGATAATATCAGCTCAGCAGTTTCCAAGTGTAAGTCAGGCAGGTTTAGACCTAAAGAAATTCTGTTTCCCTATGCTGGTGATGCCAGTCTGTGTGAGATGGCATCMACCAAGTCATTCTTGGATAACTGCTGAAGATTGTGTTCCCTTTGTGTTTTGAATTGTCCTCCACATCTGTTCACTTCTGTGTCGCATAGTTCTTGGTTTTATACCAGATGAAATGATTTTCCAATGGCCTGGACAATGATGTTGTGTCACCTTTTATTATCTTCCCTCTTCAGCTGCTTGGCTATCACTTTCTGAGGTACAAAGAATGAATGACACCTTGTGCTTTCTGGACCCTGTGGGGTGTCTAGAATACGCTGCACTGCAGGAGTACCCAATCCAATCACAGGTAATCTGACACTTCTGCAACCAAGGGGTTTTCATGGCCATTTTCTSAGGAACCTATTCAGGGTGTCTAATGTTAGACAAACATGTCACAATGGGCAGGTGTGGTTGGTGGAAGGTCCAATGCCATTGTGATAGAGGCTCCCTCTAAGGTCTGTGGTTGGGTAATCTTCCTGGCAACTTGTGTCATAGCTACTTCTTCCAAAGTGCAAGGAAGATCTGCATTGGTCTGCATTCCTCTCCAGGGCTTTTACAGATCAAATCCTTTCCACCCTGCTGGTTTTCTTTGAAGACAAAGAAGGCAACAGTGATTAGTAAAGGGTGTGCACAGCCCTGAATATCTCATCCTACCACACCTCTGTGTATGAACCTGCTCTTACCCAGCAGCTCTTACCTGCTCTTACTCCACAGAGCTGCAGTGGGAGTGCTCAGGTGGCAGCTACACCTGGAGACCTGCACACAGGCTCTTCCTGTAGCTGTACCTGTTTAAGCAATTAAGTGGCTGAGATGGCAGCTCTGATGAAAATCAGAGGGATTTTACATCTGAATGTCTGCAAATGAAGGTGAGTACAAGGGTAGGTTTTAAAGAGCTCCTGCAGATGTCTTGGATACTGTTCYAAAGCCCTTTTGAAGAGTCTTATGTGAAGTTTGTCCCTGAATTTTCAAGCATGTCTTCTGTATTTCATTACCTATTGATATTTTTAATAGACAATCCTGAGGGCTTTGAATATACCGGTAGAAGAAATTTCCTTGACAAAAACAGAGAATATTTCCTTTCTAAGGAAAATCTCTGTCCCAATTGTTTGTCTGTTRTAAAGAAATCCCTTACAAAAAGTAAACTTCACAGTGAAACTCTTGGAAATCCAGCTGAGAGGTTGGAAATCATCTCCAAGTGGAGCTTACAACAGAAAGGATACTACAGGGGTTTTATTTTCTAGTGATGAATAAGAGGTTAGGTGTCCTAAAACATCAGCAGTACATTTTCTAACAGATGCAGCAAAAGAGAATCTGTTACCAGAAGTCTTACAATTCTGCTCTATATTCTAACTTTTATTAGCTTTTAACACTCTGGACAGAATGCTAATTAATACTTGATCTCATAGGGYCCTGGTTAAACTTAAAAAACTACAGGAAGCTGTTAAATTCAGGTGCATTGATGGTCTCAGTAAAAAGAAAAAAATATCCCCAAAAACCTGATGAACATTATCACATGTTTTCTTAGAGATTTGTCGGCAAAGTTAGCTTTCATGCTAGCCAGCTGAGGTCTTGGATTTCTATATGAAAAGAATAGTTCAGCTATGTCTTGAGGCTAATACTGAAAAGGTCATGAGATTCTCTTTCATGAAAGGAATGAAAGTAAGCTGAAAAGTACAGGAAAACATARCGTTCACTATAAATGATAGAATTGATTTAGTTCTATGCATTTCTCTGTGTATAGAAAAATGACATTTAAATGCATTTGTATTTAGATTTAGGGAGCAACTTACTTTCTGCCTCTTCACCAGTTTATTATTTATTTCCAAACCTTATTATTTTAAAATGCTATAGCACCCAAAATATGCTAGACTATTTCTAAACACAATCACATAATGGATTTTTCCTATGATGAGCAAAGAAGCCATTTGAAGTTCATTCACTGAGACCCTTTGGCCTTTAGAGCATTTAGTGAAGGGTTTGTTTTGTTTATTTTACAGTTCAGTGGAATGGAAAACAATTTTTCTTAAGCATTACTGGAGGCCATCAAACCGTGAGAAGGAATAATTTTTTTTGCTGCTGCATGTTCAGCAGAATTTAAAGGTGTCTATTAAAAAAACCAAACAGGTGTAGTGATAAACCTAGATTTCCCCCCTTTTCCAAAAAAATGTAATTATACTCATCAGACATAATTATCAGCTATTTTCCCCATCTTGCTGTTGCTCAGAGTGTAATGAAGTTTGCTGATGCTGGGTGCATTTGATTATTCCCCATTTCTTCTTGATTGTTTCCTAAACAAACAGAAAATAGAAAACCACACCCCTGAAAAAAAACCCCAAATCAACAAAACCCCCAAAAAGCAAAACAACAAACCAAAACTAAATTAAATTGTTTACTTACTCAGGAAATGTGATTTGGATGTGCAGTTTATACATGGAAAAAAAAGTAATTGAAAATACATTTTTCTCAGCCTGTTGCCACAGAACTATTTAGATTCAGCTTTTGATTACTTGGAGAGGCAATAGGWGGTCCTGTTTTCACTCCTTGTTTTCTGTTTTTCAAAAACTAATTTTCAAAAGACATTACATATATTATTAAGTGGAGGCAGGAAATAGATAAATAAAACTGTTTGAACAATAATGGGGTAAACTGAGAAATCAAGTGATTGATACTGATATTTAGGTCATGCAAATTGAAAACCTGCAGCCTAAGTTGTTGAAGTCAGCAGCAAAAGTCTACCTGCACCTGGCCACCAAATGAAAGTTACAGGTTCTTTTTGAGAAGACACTTCCATGAAGTTATTTTGACTTTACAACCATATAGACACAACCTGTATCTAAATTCAAGATACATTAAAAATAGCAGCCTTAAGAAGCAGCTTGTAGAGCTGAACTCTTGTCTGTRCCTTATACATTCAAGGAGGTAAATGGTATTTGACCCTTAAGGAGGTTTGGGAAAGAACTCTGAAAAACAGCTGAACTTGCTGGGATTTTTTACTGTGGTGCAGTCCCATTAAATACCAGCAGGACTTGATATTCAGGTATCCTTTTCAGATCTTAAAATGTTGATGTCTGTCCCCAGCAGAATGACTCAGGCAAGACCAGGATCTCAGTCCCCTTTTTCTGCCAATAGGGAGCTTGGTGCTTATCCTGGATGCTCAGACTTGCCATGATCATGACAAGCAGGACAACYTTCATTTCTTGGAAAGCAGAGACATTGTTCACTGTACAAGGCACAAGAATATTTGGTTTGTRGGCAAACCAGTGGATTGAAACCCTTCTCACCCTTTTCCCAGGAGGATATCCTAACCATGCAGGTATTGARTAACCACTGGGGCTGCCTGCTGTATTTACTCCTTCCTAGTACCTTGTTAGAACTGGACACCTTCAGTCAGGCTCCCTCCTGCTTTCTCTCCTTTAGTCCCATGGCTCTCTTGTTGCAGGACCAACTCCCCAAGCACATTTTGCAAACTCCACCCCTTGGATTTTAGAATAGAATCAAATAGGAAAGCATCTTTCAGCTGGAAGGTACCTACAACAGCCATCCAATTAAACTGCCTGGCCTTGTCAGGGCTGGCCAAAAGTTAAAGCCTGTTAAGGGCATTGTCCTAATGCCTCTTAAGCTCTGACAGGACTGTGGCATCCACCACTTCTCCATGAAGCCACTTCCAGTGTTTGACCACCCTGTTAGTAAAGAAATGCTTCCTCATGTCCAGTTTAAAACTCCCCTGGTGCAGTTTTGAGCCATTCCTGCATGTCCTGTGTCAGGATATCAGGGAGAAGAGCTCAGCACCTCCCTCTCCACCTCCCTCCTCAGGAAGCTGTAAGAAGGCAATGAAGTTGCACCTTGGCCTCCTTTACTCCAAACAGACAAACACAGATTTTTTAGCTTTTCCTCACAGGTAATGCTGATCTCAGTTCTAGCACTTGAAAGGCTCCACTGACAAAGCCAAAGTTTTTAAAGTCTATTCCAAAACCTCCTTAGAGGTCATGACTAGAAATTTGCTGTAATTTATTTTCTTTTATGATAAGGGCAAATTTAATGGTTGCTACAATTGATGTTATATTTTAGGTGACATTGGCTATTTTTTTGATCAGTAATAGTCAGTTTTGTTTAGTGGAAGACTTCAAGACAAAGAAGTGAAACCAGTATTCAGTTTCTCCTAAGAGTTAAATGCTTTAAACAGGCACTTGCAACACTGAAAAAAGAAAAGCCCAATGCCCTGTTCATTTTTGCTACAATACACGTAGTGTTTTTCTATTTGTTTGTTTATTTTTATGTTCAAGACAGGTGCTTTTAACGATGCATAAAGTGACATTTTCAGATTGTGGAACTCATTCCCTGCAGCATTAACTGTCTGTGACTATTCAAAGGTGACTTTGTATTGGCTGAGGTTAGCTTTTTGCTACTTTCTAGCCTAATATTTCCTATTTAATGTCATCATTTTCTTCCCCTTGGATTCTTACCTTCTATTTTAAACTCCTATAATGTATTTTACCTTTTTATTTTCTATTTTCTGAGAGTGGATTGCTGTTAAATAGAGTTTTCTGGTGCTTCTAGAGCTTTTTAAGAGATCAGTTAGATACCTGGATTTCATATTGGAAGGTCATTCTCAGTGAGATGAATCTTCTCTGATTGAAGGCATCTGTAATGGAATAGTCAAACTTCAAACTGTCACTGTGGAGTCCCTCCATAGTTAATGAGAGAAATAAGTATCTCCAAAGGGCAATCCATGTGACCTGTCACATGTATCTGTCTATGGATGAAAACAATTGTCTCCTGGAGGTGCCTATTTCACTTTACTGACAATGTAGAATTATGCCACTAACTCTGACACCATTGCCAAGGCAGATAAATTTCACTTGCTCTATCTAGCCTACAAATTTAGGTTTTTTTACTGTGCATCTGAGAAATTTGACTTTACACCCATTAGCTATCTGTGCACATTTTTATTGTCTTTATGATATTCTTTTGCAAGTGAAGGCTAAAGTTAAGTACTCAGCTGGGTTTCCTGCTTCCTTTGGATAGTGAAAGCCATTATTTTTAAGCACTTATTTGAAGAAATGAAAAGTGAAAGATGAATGATACCATAAGTTATATCTTAAGTTAGAAGACATTATCAAAGCTGTGATTTTTAGTAGACATTCAAGAGCTTTATTTCATGGGCTTTAGTTCAAATTCCAATTARCAATTTTTCTTCCTACCTTCTCCACTTTCTTATTACTATATATATATATAAAGATGTGTTAAAAGGAAGGAAAAGCTTGCTGCCTACTAGGTTCAACCAGGCATCTTATTCTGYCCTTGGAAATCTTACTGGAAGGCTCCATAATCTGAAACCAGAAAATCTGCRAAGTTTAATATATTTACCTGAAACAGTCATGATTGGCAGGGCGAAAGCAGAGTGAGGCAAAGAGTTGAAACTAGAGCAGGACACTGGAGTAAGCACATTGTTTATATTTATCTAAAGAAAGGGATAACAGAGTTCAGAGATCTTTGATTTCCTTCYGCAGGCTTTGCTGACACAGCATTTTCCCTTGACCTGCCTTGCCTTCCCTGCCCTTCCCCACCCTTCCCTGCCCTTTCCCTGTCCTTCCCTTGCCTTGCCCTGTCCTGTCCTGCCCTTGAAGAGATTACTGTCTTTAGCCCTGGTAACCCTCTGTGCACACTGGTCATAGGGTTTCCCTGTTCCTTCACCTTCTCCCTGTAGCAAAAAGCCCTTTAAAAGGCCAGATGTACCAATAGCAAAGAGAAATAAAGGAAGAAAGTGAAGCTAAGAGGATAATTAAAATAGCAAACCCTAGTAACAAGATAATGAAGAATCCCTCTGACACTTTCAGCAGGGATSGATGGTACAGTCGTGATAATCACATTACATTGCACCTTTCATCCTGGAGGGTGTCAAAATGCTCTGCATATTCAGCACACTGGTACAAGGAATTGTTAGACTACGACTCACACAAAACCGCCYATGGGTTTGCATTTGGCAGCTGCACTGCAGGAAACATCAGCACTCAAAAGGTGAAGCCTGGGTGGRTAGAAAATCTGTCTGCTAAAAATTAAGAGCACACAGGGCATTAAGCCTGCTTATAACTGCTGGAAAGATCAGACCTCACTGTGTTCAGAGATAAAGTGCCTCTTCTCCAARGGTATTGGTGCCAGCAGCCAAGTCCAGTGTGTGTAAAGAAGGGATGTATGGCCAAGAGGGAATTTGCTGTTATTTATATCACATTTGCCAAAGAGCATTCACTGCAAAGATAAAAGTCYAGAACGTTGCCTGGAAATGCAAACTTCTAACCTACCCAAGTGGAGGGTTAAATAAAGGAGCATGAACTCTGAAAAAGACTGGATCCCAGATTTCTTTCCTATGTGAAAAATTAAGTAGTTGTTTTCTCCAGAAGAGTTGCCACAATAGACATGGAAATGTATTTTCATCAGTTAGCTCAATTCAGTGCAGGATGTTTATTTTAACTGTATTTGCCTCAGCAGTTTCCCAGTCTTTGCTTCTTTTTCTGTCATTTCTCATACATTTACCATTTCAATGTATTTTTGCCACTGTCTCAGCCAGAAGATTATCCCTTGCCATTACAAGGCCTTCTTGCTTACTATCCAGTTGCTGTTGAGCTGCATGTTTTATCTTTCCAAGAAATTTAGTTAATACCTAGGTCTGTCTAACTATCCTCATCCTCAAGATTCTCAGCAGAAGGCAGATGAAGGCCCCAAATACAGATATATTACTCCAGCTCAGCAGGTTATGGGTAGCCAGCTGAGCTGTGGTAGCTCTCATAGATCTCAAAGTTAGATCTTGGCAAAGTGCAGGGGAATGTAACTTARCTTAGCCCTCTTTCAGCATGGCATAGATGCAGTCAAATTGACATATGTTTTTCCAGTTTAAAAGTATCTAAAATTGTCTTTACTCATTTGCCAACTCATGTGTCAACTGAAGAAACTTTACCCATGGTGAAGAATTTCACCATCTCAGTGATGTGCTTCTTGGTTTTTCTCTACTAGCRAAGAATACATAATGATCACATAATGTTTTAAAAACTTTGCTAAAGAGGCACTGTGTCATTACAGAGTTTTGTGAAACCGACTTCTAAAATGCTACGTGAATCTGTGTGTGCCAAAGTGATGCTCACTAAGGAGCTGTTTGAAGGCCTAAAATACTTCTTGTCGAAAAACTGGATATTGGTTATGGCCAGGATGAATCTAAAAATGGCAACACCCCCAATAGTGGGACRGCTTTGAGCAAAATGGCTGATGAAATGTTTTGTTTATGAAGTGCTTTGTTATAATATATTCTTTCATAGAAGGTACCTGTGGCATGTGACAGTTTTCCTGAGAGTGTAATTCTCCTCTTAGGCTGTTGTCCGCTGGGAAAAGAAGGGAGCCAGATGAAGGATGAATGCTTACACAGGTTCTGTGGTCATCAGGGAATTCCAAAGCCTTTTGCTGACATGTTAAAGTCAGCAGTGGCTTCAGTTCAAGCTCTGAATGGTCTGTGCTGACATCKTTAGCTCATGGCATTTGCTGCTGCCTTTGTGCTGTCTGTGATGYCTCTGATAGGATATAATTTGCTACAGCTGGCTTAGGTGCAAAACTGCCATGGGCAAAGCTTTCTGTCTTTCCTTGGCTGTGCCATTTCATTGTGTGCCTCATCAAAATCAGGCAAACAAATGTGGAAAGAGTGGGTGTTCCTGCATGTATCACGCTCTGTAAATCGAGCGTGTAGAAGTAATCCCTTGCCCAGAGATCTCCTGGTGCCCCCACACAGATCACAGCTCACAACAGAGGGGCYCATTTGTTCTGTTTCTGCCTCTTCAGGATCAGAAGAGGTTTAAACCCCTACCTACTGCTAAAGCTTGTTATTTTCCACCCAAATCCCAAGAAGGGGTGGGGAATGGGGAATGCAAAAATATATTCTAAAGCATCATTAGATGCAAGACAGGTAGGGATTTGGATATAGTTTGATTAAATCAGAGTCCTTTTCTAATACAAGTCAATGTTACACTAAGAGTCCTATCATTAAAGAGAATTTTCAATGGCAGTTTAAGAAAATGTGSCCTGTATTCTTTGAAATAATGTATTAACTGAAAATGCCAATCTTCAAGTGTATTCACTAGGTTAGATCCTTAGCTGAAATACATCCATGTSGTCCCAATCTCTGGTGTAATTACATCAATGAATGTCATCTGAGGAATGGATGGATGAGAGAAGCACAGGACATCATTAATGGGCTCATAATGTCGCTCATGCTCTGATCATCACTGAATGAATTCAGCTGACAATCTGAACTGGAAGGATAAAACTTTTAGGCTTTAAAAAAAAAAGAAAAAAGGATACATGAAGGTAAACTTTTCTGCGTTCATTACATTGCATTATACGAGCACACTAATGGGAAACCAGAGGGAGAAATTTGCTATTATATCTCCTGCAAGTGACTTTGATAATGAGAGGTAGGCACTAGACTATGCTAATTCCAATTTTAAACTTCCARGAAGGGTGAACTTATCTTTTTCAGTAATCAGTGACCTATACTGAGCTGTGTATATAAATAACACCAGAAAAACCATCCCTAAATTATAAGAAGGACATGAGAGTATATGAAGATTTTATCTGGCTTGACCAAACACTTGGGGGTTCTATTTATGCCAAAATGTGATATTCCATGATGGGTTGGATAATGGGAGCTGTTAAATGAYAGTGCTGCAGGAGTGTCCKATGGGATTTTGGAGCTTAGGCATGGTGGATATATTGTTGGCAGGCATTATCCAGGAGTAATGAATGGTGCTGATCTCTTGTGTATTGCAATGATCTCTGTGCTTCCCTGAGGAGGTGGCAAGCAAGCAAAAATCTCCCTTCCTCCCATTTACTGCCATGGGCTTGAAAAAGAAATGTGCAATTTTGTTAACATTCATCCAGCCAGTGGCTGCAGCCAACACCAGGACATTCAYATCAATTGCAATAACAGAAAGCCCCGAAGGGCTCCTCAGTGCCTTTTGTTTTTTTATGGGATAGTCTGGGCCTCTGACTCTTCCATTTGGCCTGGAAAATTCACAGCAGAGTCTTGAAGGCAGGTGAATGGCCATGTGTTGGCTGGGACACCCACAGGGGTGCCRAGCTGCTCCCGGCGTGTTCCCATCCGGCTTTGGGCTCTGTTCTCTCACAGGGACAGTGCCCAGAACCCACACACCCAGGGCACAGCCCTCTCAACCTCACCCACTGACCAGAGCCTCCTCCTGCCCCTGTGCTCAGTGATCTCCCACAGCTGGGGAGGTGTGCAGAGACACATCAGGGCCCTTTCTCCATCGTGTCACCAGACAAATTCCAGTTTTCTTGCATGCAGCTCTTCCACTCCTCTGTTTTTCCTTATGTTACTCAGTAAGGTGAGGTCTCAGGTGAGATGTACTTATGCCATTCTCTGTCACAGCTTTGTAGCTCAACCATCAAAACGCAGTATTCCTTCCTCAAGCTCATTCAAGGTCCATATTTGATCACAGGAAAGCAAGACAATAAATATGGAGGTCTGGAGTTTGGAGTTGATAATAAAACTATAAAAAGTTTGGAGGTGCTCTTAAAGAAATGCAGGTCATGATAAACCAGTATCAAAACTTAATATCTGTTCCTATGGAGCTATAGTTTGCAACTTCCTTATCTCAGTCTGAGAAGAATGTACCTTAAAAGAAATAAAGTATATGAATAAGAAATGCAGAATTTTTTTTTAAGTTTATACTCATCAGTGAGCTACAAAAAGGCGAAGGGTAAGAAGTAGGTAGATGGAAAAAAATAAAACCATGAAAAAGCAAATGACTTTGCAGCTGATTGAATTTATTTCTGGCTTTGGAAGCAAGATCATCTTCTATCATTGCTAACASCATTAAGATTAATTCAAAATATTCTGGCACTTTTCTTCATTGTTTTGAAATCTTTAGATGACCCTGTGAGAGGCTGCATCAATCAGAAAGACTATCATTTCCTTTTCCATAGATACCTAACATTTTAGTAATATTACCCTGTCATATTGTAATCTATATGAGGTGTTTTTGTTTTATTTTTTTTTCCTTKGAARCACATTCTAGCCTGGTTTGCAAAGTTGTAGGGCTGCAGAGACAAGGGAAATGTTTGTCAGTTGTCTAAGTGCAATAGATTAATTCTCACTTCTGCATTTTGGAGGTATTTTTTACAATACTGTGTTGTGTTGTTATTGTTGCTCTGATGACAGTGACAGCAGAAGCTGTTGGGGAMATTCAGCAATCTTTACTCAGGACTCAATAGTAAGAGAAAATGAAGATAAAGTGAATTTTCCAGATTCAGAAACAAGTAAATAGCATGGTTAACCATAAAGCTCAATTTTWAAAAAATCAAAATCAAACTTTAATACATTGTATAATAGGATAAGCAATGATGCTAAGTTATTTAAAAATATGTCATATTTGAATCTTTTAAAATTATATTGTTCTAGTCTTGACTGACAGAAAAACATGGAAACATATTACTGGAAAAGAAAATGTAGTACAGGTGTGGTTATTGTGACTTGGTACCAGTAAGATCTTAATCTGTTTGTACATAAAGGAAGATACTGATTGAGCAAAGCAAAATCTCATTCAGAAGTCCCTTAGGATGATAGAACATTTCAGGCATTAAAACACTTGAATATAAACTGAGGACAAGTACCAGTGCTCAACAGTGGAAAGCACTACGCAGTTTTTCTTACACAAAGGGCAAAAAGTATTCCATGCTAATTTTATTTCACATGAAGGAAAATAATAAACAAATTATGCATATGAAATCCAAAGGGCAGATATKCAGTTACTGCATTTCCTTTACTGAGATTGAATTATCTGATACTTCTGAACATCCTGACCCTCAAATGTTAAAACAGACACCAATCTCCCCGCATTATGAGCAATAACTTCTGGTGACAAAACCACATCGGTTTTAATTTGTAGCTCCATTTGCATTCTTCATCTTCTATTTTTTTCCATCCAGCTGCTTCTCTGTGATATGTGGTATAAAAAGACTGAAGATTTTTTAATTGCTCCTACCTTTTGCAAGCAATGCAGCTATTTCCTGTTCATGTGGATACAACATTTTAGCAGAAAATTAGATTGAATTCTGATACTGGGTGGTTTCCCAATTTTTAAACCTTGTGTTTAAACAGACAGACAAACAAATTTTTAAAATTACTGTCAGAAAAGTCAAAATCTTTCTAGGCTGGGATTGTCTTCTCTGCCAAGTTGTAATTTTGAATAAATTGAAACTCAGGTGTGACTAGACACATTTTTGTGTCTTTTTGTGTATTTTTGTGTATTTTTGTGTGTTTCTATACATTCATGTGTTAATTTAAATTCTGTTATTCTTGGCTGTAGGTGGTACTTCCAGAGAGTCAAACAAATTCTGGAGACATTTGGGGAAGCAACCCCACGTTTCAGAAATTATTCCATAAACCTATTTAGTGTAAAACTGTTGAAATCTACTTCTTTCTCCCACCCTTAGAATTCAAGCCATGACCTACTAGATCACTGGATGATGAAAATAAATAAGTTAGCAGTGAACACAGAAAAATTTGCAATTTTCCCCTCCTAAGGGAACATCCTGATCTAAATTCATGATAAGGAAGAAGTCTGGAGGAAATCCATGGCAATATTAATTATTTTAAAATGTGCTTAGAGAGATATCACTGGTTTAATATTATATACCATCTGGATCCAGATACTCTGGTTTAATATTATACACCATCTGGATCCAGATTCACTGCTTGAGAGRATGTTTATGGTTATGAACTGCACCTTCCCTATAAGATTTACACACCTTATTACTTCAGTTTCATAATACTGCAAAATAATCCCTTTTCAACTAAAAAACACAGGCCATAGCTGAAACTGTATGAAGTCAATGCAAATTCTCAATGAACTCTGGATCACATCCCCTGGTCAGACCTTAAACTGGGGTAGAGCTGCTTTCAATCACTGATGACTCACAGTGCTAAAGARAGAGAGTTGTTTTTCCTTTTCTGCTGAGGCTCTGAAAGCCACTGACAGCCAGCCCTGCAGAGAGATGGAAACAGAGTGCAATCAGACTTCCAAATCTTCCCTTAATGCAGTGTCTTTCTTTGGAGCTTTTCCCTGTAGGGTACCTCTCAGATGGGGATAAGTAATGCTGTTAGTACATAATCCAATCACTGAATGCAGATTGCTTCTAGACAATCCTGAGCAGAAGATTTATACCTTTTTTTACTTTATAAAGCAAGTAGCTTTTCTGCAGGAAAATGAAAAAAGGATGCTGCTTAGGAGTTATTAACAATATAGAAAAGTCTTGTTATGTATTTTCTGCATATGATAGAATTGGAATCTTAGTTTACCATAAAATATCAGAAACCAAAGTTTAAAAAATGAAGTATTTTCRTGTTCAGAACAGGATGTCAGCTKGCATAGTGCAGTCAGTCAGGCATGYATGCTTCTCCTTCTTATTCTCAGACTGATCCCATCTCTGGGAGTGCCAAGGTCTCATTCTAGATCTTTCACYCCCATTGATGTGCTCTCTCCCTTTTTGCTCTAGCACTGCGCTGAAGCTGTTAATGGTAGTGTGGTCTGCAGACCCTGTGTCTGGACTAAGACTTTCTAGATGTGATTGTATTTCCATGCCCCACATTCAGCCTGTTATTTAAACTCATGTAATCCTCCCCATTTCCATATCCTTCTGTTTTGACTGTAGACTTTTTGGGCATGCGATTTTACCTCCCATTTTAGTATCTAAAGCTCAGCACACTGGGTGGCTGAACACATCTAGAGACTCTGTACCAAGCAGAAAATAGTGGAATGATTTCTCCACTCACCCAATTTAAGCATCCAAATTTGACCTACTAAAACAATTATTGAAGTTCTCTGTGGAGACAGTAGAGACAAATGGCCTCAGGATTGACCGGTCTAGTGGAAGCTGTCCTGCCCATGGCAGTGGCTTGGAACTRGRTGATCTTTRAGGTCCCTTCCAACTCAAATAATTCTGTGATTCTATAGGATTGATGCCTTCCAGGTACCCAAGTTAGGATCTAGCTCTCTGTACTCTCAGAAAAATCTGCCTCTTCTGTTAAAATTGTATCCTTATAATCTGTAGCCCTCCCATAAATAGGAATAAAAATGTTGTTAGAAAATATGTTTGGTCTCCAGAAGAACTGAGTCATTCAGATATTGTGAGAAATGCATGGCTTCCTCAAAATGTGTCAGAATTCTTTCAAAATGGGGCATTAGTAGTTCCCAGGCTTAAAGTGGTTTGTTTATAAATGGGTTTTAATATCTGCTAATGCTTCTAACAAAATGAAAGTGTACTGTAATTCTAAAACAGATGTCTGAAGTGAAAAACATATGAAAGATATATGGAAATGACATTATTTAAGGCCCTTGAATAWTTTTTTTATGATTTAAAATATTTTATATGACCATCATCTTATGTCTTTTCATGAATATTTGTCACATGAAATTCTTTGTTAATCTGACTGGAACCCAAATTTAGATTTATACCCAGGTCATATTTTGCCATTTCCAGTAATTGGTGGATTGTTAACAAATTTTAAAWATTATGGTGAAAGCAAAGGTAAATATTAAAAAACCCCAAACATTAGGACAATGTAGTAAAAAACCAAAAATTACCAGTCTTCTTTGTGCTATTGTTAATTTCTCTAAATTTATTCCATTGTTAAAAAAAATAAAAATACTGGGATCCTGTGGTAGTTGCTACTAAACYTGAGGTGGGAATGTTTATTGGTTTTGAACAGTAATTAGAACAAGAAATGAGGGCCCAGAAAGAAAAAAAACAGAGAGAGATGAAAAAAAAAAAAAATTTAGGGCCACAGAAGAGATAACAACAAACCCAATTATTTCTGACCTGAGATTATTCTGTGAATACTAGGCCAGGTGTTTTTCTTGCCTGTTAGATTATCAGTTGTTTTAGTGCTAGGAATGTATTCTGCCATCTCTTCCACCAGTGCTACYCTAGCACCTTTCCTATTAAGAAAACTGATTACCAGAGGACTGAACAATGGAAGAGAATCTGACCTACCTCTTCTTCCCTTGCAGATTACAATGTAATATAGTTAAGAAAATCAATTTTTGGCTGATTTCATTAGGCTGGGATAAGTCAGATGCAAAACCAGAAAACAAAGTGTGCTTGTCTGTATTTCAAGCCAGCAATTTCCACCATCTCACATAAGACAGAGCTACTTACACATTTCATATGGAGTCAGTGCTTAATGGAGGTGAGGAGGTCAGCAGAGGCTGGCTGTTTCTTGCCTTTTTCTTKACACAGAAACACAGCAAGGATTTCATTTTCTGCTACCTGCATTGGCTGAAGGGGACAGGGGGTGTCAAAATGTATGGATTTCTTAGTAGGTTTGCTAAAGTTTTTGATTCCCTTGATTTATCCTTTCATAGCTATCATGAAAAGTGAAAGTACTGGCAATTAGAGTTAATGAGCATTTCATTGCTTGTGACAGTTTATTTCAGTTAGCATTGTTGGTTTTTTTTTTTTTTTTCTTTAAAAAAAAAAGTGGGGAAAATGCTCTGGAAAGGTTTTGTGATAAGACATGAAGCCAAGCTTGAGCTCTCCAGAGCTGGCTGAGAACAGCAGAGACAAGCTGACCTTTAYRAGAAGGGAATATATTAYTCTTAAAGGAGCCTTCATCTCTCTGGTGGCTCAGCTGCATATATTTATGTGTTTCTTTAGGGTTTTGCAACAAAAGATCTCTCTTTATGTGGACTTCTCACAGACCAAAGACCATGATAATTTGTACAGTCTTTCCCAAACTGKTTTTTCTGATACACAGAGACCGCATATGCAGCCTTCCTTCCTTCCTGCCTTCCTACCTCCCTCCCTCCCTTTCTTCCCTCCCTCCCAGTCCACGAAACATGGTCAAACTCTAGCTAGAAATAAGCACAGAGGTGATGTAACATAATGATTTTAAGAGCATTGATGAAACATGGAGCATGTGTTGATAACTGACAATTGCTCGTGTTAGTTTAACAGAACTGGTTTCAGAAAAGTCATTCTCCTTCTAGGAGATGAATCGATGAATCTGAGCATGAAAATCAATGTGTAAGAGCAGTCAGCCTGATCCTGCARCTGTGGGTCTGTAAGGAATTTGATGCTGCACACAGTTTTTCCAGACAAGGTTGAGTTTTATGCAGTGTTTGACAGTAGAAAGACAGTACTACTGAAATGAACTTCCAGTCCCACATCACTACATCCAYGCCCTGCATTGAAAAAAAAATAATCTTGATCTTTCCTCGTTGTTCTGATTAAAAAATACTCTGACATATTTCTTAATTAAAATAGGTTGTAAATTTCTCAGCACAGCAATAGTCAGACCTTAGAAATCCTAGAGTGACTGAAGTCAAMAGAAGCTTTGTGAGACTTGTTATATCCATTCATGTAGTGAATTGTACCATGGAATGCTAAAGGTATTGTTTTTATTTTGACTATAATTTTTATTGATAAGTCATGAGACCTACTTTTGTATACARTAGGCAAGAAATCTGGCAAAGTGTACAGCAAAGCTCTCCTTGACTAAATAAATGTCTTCCCTGAGCTCAGGTGATATAAAATATTCTAGCTAACTGTGTCCCCATATAGTACCTGAGGATATTTTACCATTTTTCTTTTAATTTCTATAACAGAAACCTTTTCTACCTGACAGAAAATTCTTCTTCCTAAGTAAATCATTAACATTATTGTCAACTTCCATCAGGAAAGCATTTATTCTGACTTCTGAAATAGGAAAATCCTCATTACCCACTTATTTATATCACTGATATTTTTGTTACCAATTCACTGTTGACTGCAATAATTTCATTACCACTTCTTGAACTTGCTATATGCACAATGAAATAAGACAGACAGGTTTTATAAAGTTATCACAGCAGTTTGCTTTATCCAAAATAAAACACATCTTTATGTAAGGGCATTTGTCCATAATATTCCTATATCTTCAATACTTCCTGCAGTCCTGAAAACCCTATTTTGAAAAGATTACAGATTAATTTATGAAAAGCTAGAGATGGTGTCTACAATGAGAATTGTATGTGTGGTTTCCATGCATGAGAAAAAAGGAGAGAGTGATAGACAAAGGTGATAGAGCCTTTAAGATCAAGAGAGTTGGTGATGAATTGAATGTAATGCTCAACTAAACTGTGATTATCTTTGCCATAGCATTTTTTGGAAGTTAAATATATAAAWATATAAATGTATAAACAGGTTTAGAACAGGATTTAGAGCTCTAAGGTGAATCTACCTAAAACAAGATTTTTTTCTTATTAAAGAACATACCCAAAACAGAAGGGAGTTTGTAATCTCTAAGGTCAAGAACAATAACAAGAACAGCTAGCTTCTGTAAAATGTACAGTGACTGAAAAGTTGACTATGAGACAGAAGKGAATGAAAGTTCATAGACACATCACCTATTTGTTGTGGCCTTGTAGAGCACTACTTTGCTTCAAWACTAATTTATTACCAGTTTGAATTTCTGGTTGCYCCAAAATCCTCAGTGACTTTCAGGGATTTTTTTTCTAATGTATCTGTTTTTGCTTCTCTCAGCAGTTTTTCAGGCACTCTGCCAATCTACACAMTCCCATCTCTCTCCTGAATTTCATCCTGTCTATGCTTGCCACATCTTGAACTTTTGAAGGTGTTTGGCTTCACAAAGGCTCCACTGATCTTCAAGGGCATGAGGTATAGTCAGACATCCTAATTTAAAAAAGAGAAAGAATATAGTACTTGAAAAAGAAGTGGCATGTAACATATGAGTGAYATCACTGAGTTTGTAAGGGAATTCAACTTTCCTCTCTTTTCTCTTGTGTTTTTAGGGGTATTCACTTCATTTACACCTGGTGGGGTGAGACAGTGGAAATCAACCTATTAATTTCAATTTGTGACAACACTCCAAATGGTAATGGGAAGTGCTGATCTTCTCAGTTATTAATTATTTGGAAAGAATAACTCACCATTTTTACTCCTAGCATAGTTCATAGGGTAAACAGCACTGACCATCTTGGTCAGTTTTGATTGACTTCATCAGGGTATTTCTGGATCCCTGCCACAAAGCTGGCTGTTTCCTTTTCTGTATCTACATCCAGAATAATGGCAAAAATTGGGTTACATACATTTCACACACACTTCTAAAATAACAAGTAGTTTAGAAGGTGAAGTTTCCAGTTAGACAAGATGGTTAGTAGGCTGGGGAAGATTYTTGTTTGTTTGTTTTTTAGGTTTAACTGTCCCACAAGGAGGTCTGAAGTTGTTTGGTTGAATTCAATAACTATAAAGCAAACTTCATGGCTCAGCTCAAAGATTCCTACRGAGTTTGCACAGCCCAATTTTCCACATCAGCCCCTGTTCCCAGCAGATCAAAGTTTCTGTGTAACTGTGAAGTATCACTGCAACATCTGTGAAAGGAATGACCTCCTAAAGCCTTGTCCATGACTCTGTCAGGTGCTCTCCTGGCTTTGCTCCACGTGATTCCTCCCTCCTGCACCTTTCTCTTCCTAACCATGTAAAATRTGAAACTGTGTCTGAGTGGACAGATGTGCACATATGTGAGTGCAAACAAATTAAACCACACTCTTGCCTGACTGTGTAGACACTAGAAATGCCATGCTAAGAAGAATTTAAAGAGTCCCAGAGGAATCATTTGTATTGCAGAGGTCAATGATGATAAATCCAGATAAATCAKATTTTAAGACCAGACTTAATTCAAAGGGCAGAAGGACTGGCAAAATAATGGGGGGGGGGGGGAAATAATGAATAAATTTTTAGTTATTTAGCTTTTTTTATTACTAGCTTGTATGGGTCAGAGAATATAAGAAACTGACATTTGAAAATACCTGTGTCTGCAATGAGACTAATCAGAACTACAGTTAATTTAAATGTACAGTTTTTCTGGTATTYATAATCCATTTTTCTTCATATCCTGAAGCATTTTACCATTTTATCTATGGAGAATAAATCCTTGAGTTTTGAGATTGTACAGCCCTGAATAGTGCAGCTGAGCCCCAATTACATCATCTGTGACTATGGTAAAAACAGAATTTCTCTTTGCCAAGACACTTCCTAATTTCAAAAATGTTTTCAAACCAAATGGATGCAAAATGTTGATATTTCCTGGAGAACAGACTATCACAACAATTTATATTAGAAAACATTGACTAACTTTTGAATTTATCTGGATAATCTCAGAACTCATACAAATCACCTGTTCATCTACATTATCAAGCACAGAGCTGTAATAGCTAATTAATATGAATATAATCTGAAAGTCAAACCAAAATGAAATAGACTTATGTTCCTAAACCTGATATTTTCAGGTGCAGACTCTGTACCCTACAGGAAGAAATATTTTGTTTTAGAACAAGAAGCAGTCGCTAATTAAAGAAACATTCTCAACCATTTCTTATCTTGAATAATTCAGAAAAAAATTGTGTTCTACTGAAGCCAGTTTCCCTTTAAAAATACATTCCCATCAAAATGTGCGATTTCATCAAAGATATTTCAGTTTTAATCAAAGATCCTTTGGAAAAGGCTTTAGATGCTGAAAAGTTAGGAGGAGAAAATCACTGATATTGTGCAATTCATGGGCCAGGTACTATTGTAGGATGTAGAAAATCCTCTTTAGCAGGAAAGCATCGATGAAAAATTGGACTTGGCACATTTGACATCACTAATCCCAGAAGAAGGCACCACTCACTTGTTTTCCCTGGCATTGCTGTACCTGTACATAATCAAAACTTCTGGTTTCACTTAAAAGCACAATTTGTCCACCCATTCTCTATGGATTAGCAGTATAAACAGAGAGCCACAGAGACACATAGTGCACCTCTTCTTTTTCTACAGAAATGCTATGTTCATACTGCTGTGTATTTATAAAATCTATAATGTTTATCTTCATGTACATTGTTCTGAAAAGAATTCAAGAATTTTTACAAATAGATGTCATGGGATTTTCTCCAAATATTTAGCTAGATAGCATATGCTTAAATTTAATTTAAATTCATTTGTCCCAATCAACAGAAATTTTCTCTTAATATCCATCTTGAATCTTTAATACCAAGTTGATCCACTAAATTTAAACAATACCAAATGATTGCCTTTATTTTTTTGTGCCACATTTCAAACTATTTGAATTTGTTCTCATGTCTTCAGTTATTTTTTACCTTTTCCTTAACAACACCATTTGTTCAGATTGTTCCTCCTAGAAATATTTTCTGGATCTCTGACCAGTCCCCACCACTGCTTTTCTCAGAACTGTTCCAACCTGTCAATTTTTCATAAATTCAGGAAACTGCATGAAGTTTTATTGTTGGAGCTTGCTTTGATGGAGTGCACTGGAAAGATAACTCTATACTTTTATTCAAACATCAAGTCTGCTGCTTCAATGGAGAGCCAGACATATGTTTTTTAGCGTTATCAATTGATTTCTCTCAAGTCCTGAAAGTAATTGCCCTAAATACACTCGCAGCATTCATCCCAAAAATAACCAAATACCATATAAAAGACTCTGATGTTTTCCTGACAAGTGTGGTTCATGAGGAGCAGCAGTGAGATGACTGGAAATTTTCCCAGCCAAAGTGATTACAGTGACAACCTCACGATATGGGATGAACTGACAGAACAGCTGGTTTTACATTTACTCTTTATATATGCACAGCTGGCAAGCACTGTCTCCTGGATAGATGGATGTCTGTTTGTTTCAGGGGGAGATAATGTATTTATCATGCATCCACTCTCATCTCCTGAGAGTCTGCATTGCAATAAATATTAAGCATAAAGCTTCAAATTATCAGAGAAAAAGGAATTTTAAGCCTCAGTATGTGGTGTAGTCAGGGTTACATCAGTTTGAAACACTGATTTCTGCTGCAGTTCTGCAATGCTTCCTCAAACATTATTAATAGGGACAGACTGAGATTACTGACAGTAATGGAAGTGATCTGATGGCCTGGGGAAAAATGATGGGGGGAAAAGTAGAATATGAACAGTGAAGACCTTCAGCTCTTTTTGTGGAGTCACTTGGGCTCACACTCACCCCAGTGGCCCTGCATGCACCTCTCACTGAGGAGTTCCACTGCCTTGCACAGAAGGAAAATGTGGGCACATATGCCATCACTGAAGATAGGTAACATAAAAACTATCATAAAAATCAGAGAATAATTTGGGTATAAAGAGATGTTTAAAGACCATCTAGACCAAAAGCCATGCAATSACAGATCTTTTCTAGTAGAYCAGGTTGCTCAGAGCTCTGTCTAACCTGGCTGYGTTCCCTAGTGTGGCCTGCAAAGCCACAATGGAGCCACCTGAAGCAAGTGACACWCTACAACAGTGACCACACCTGTCCAAGTTATTCTCATAGTGGGAGGTTTTCTCTCAAMCTGCAAGACCTTAGAGGGGCTGTTTTTGGTAATTGATTACATCAGGTGCAATCACCATGCAAATAATTTATCACCATTTCTGTAACTTTAAAATAATGTGAAACCTGCCTGTTGGCAAAGCCACAGTTCCACAGGTCTTTCAGAAATACAGCCCTCCTGAAAGCAGCTGGTAAAAATGATCTCTTTTTACCTGTGTGTTTTCTCTGGAGAGCAAAAATGCCTTCATGGTTCATTCTCATTTCATTTAATACACGTGGTGAAAACTTACGAGGTCATGGGGATTTATGCTAGCAGATTTGGTGGCCTTTTAATATTTGCTTAGGCTGTAAAATATAATTTGAATTTTAGAAGTATTTGTCATTGTATCTAAGATGGATAAAGGTATGTTTATTATAGCTGTATTTGCTATGTGTGATTTACATTGTTATATGTTGACTTTTCATTTCCTCAAATGTCACAGTTGCATTTTTTTGTCTTTCTAACTTCCTCGAAGTATTGAAAGTTAAATATTTTTTTCACACTGATGGCAATCAAATCTAGTTACAAAGTCTTAGGGCTGCTATACCTACTGAGCAATGACTTATTTTTTGAAAAATACTTCAAGATGCTGATGTGGAGTGCCAACACATTTCATGTGCAGGACAACCAGGGGATCAGGCSCAGCCAGCAGAGGTTTGTGAAATGCAGGTCCTACCTGATGTCCTTCWATGACAAAGTCACCCCCTTAGTGGATGAGGGAAAGGCTGTGGATGTGTCTGCCTGGACTTTGGTGAAGCCTTTRACTCCATTTCCCACAGCATTCTCCTTAAGAAAATGGCAGCCCATGGCTTAGACTGGTGCACTCTYTTTTGGGTTAAAAACTGGGCCAAGTGGTCAGGTGACAACACAGAGAGTGCTGGTGAATGGAACTAAATCCAGGTGGGGGCCAGCCACTAGTGGGGTTCCCCAAGGTTCAGTATTAGGGACAACTCTTTTTATTATCTTTATCAACCTTATGGATGTGGGATCAATCAAGGGCACCCTCTGTCAGTTTGCTGATGGCACCAAGTYGTGTGGGAATGTTGATCTGGGCAGTGGGAAGGCTCTRCAGAGGGATCATGGCCTGGACAGGCTGGATCAYGGGCCAAGACCAACAGCATGAGATTCAACAAGGTGAACTGCTGAGTTCTGCACTTGGGTCACAAAASCCCAGCCTACAGGCTGAGGAAGAGTGGCTGGAAAGCTGCCAGGTGGAAAAGGCCCCTAGGATGCTGCTTGACAGCAACTTAACATGAGCCAGARTGTGCCCAGGTAGCCTAAAAAGCCAATGACAGCTTTGCTTGTTCAGAAATAGCATGGCCAGCAGGACCAGAGCAGTGATTCTCGTCCTGTGCTCGGCACTGGTGAGGCCACACCTCAAATCCTGTGTCCAGTTTTGGCTCCTCACAACAGGAAAGATATTGAGGTGCTGGAGCATGTACAGAGAAGGGTAGCAGAGCAGGTGGAAAGTCTGGAGCTCAAGTCTGATAAGGAGCAGCTGAGGAAGCTGGGCACATTTAGCCTGCAGAAAAGGCGGTTCAGGAGTGATCCTCTTGCTCTCTACTACTCTGTGAAAGGAAGTTGTAGCCAGGTGGGAGTTGCCATCTTCTCCCAGGAAACTGGTGATAGGATGAGAAGAAATTTCACCAGGAATGGTTTAGATTGGATATTAGGAAAAACTTCATCGTGGAAACAGTTGTCAAGTATTGGAATAGGTGCCCAGAACTGTTTGAGTCATCATTCCTGGAGGCACTTATTGAAACATTGCACTTATGGAATGGTTTAATGCTGGAGTTGGTAGTGGTGGTTTAGAWGTTGGGTGATCTAKCTCAATGATCYTRGRGGTCTTTACCAATGTGGGAGGCWGATTCCGCCCTATGATTCTGTCTCYGTTGTCAGTGTAGTATGGTTCAGCACATCTAAAAGTTACATGTAATAATTAATACTCAAAATCTATGTTTATACTATATTAAACCAGCAATCTGGGCAGTGGTCATAAGGAGAACTTCTCTTTATATCTTTTGAATAGCCATGAAAAAAACTTCATGGTGCTCTTGAAAGATACAGCCAAAGAGTTTATTCTTTTCTCCACAGCATAATTATCCACAATTTTTTTCACATTCTCCAGTCTAGTTATAAGGAAAGTAATTTGTTTATTCAATCTTGAGACATTAGTTTTTAGATCTTAAGCCATATTTGTGGGAAAGTTTCTACTTGTTTATATGTGCATTTAATATGCATGAATATACCACCCAAACTACTTGCATTTATTTTGGCACCATTTTGTTACATTGAATAAGTCACAGTAGAAAGTTATCTAAATAACTTATTTTTACATCACCATATTACATTTTTACCCTCTTTTTCTCAGCTAGAAGCTTTATCAGCAGCAGTCTTTATTGACTTTCAAATCACAGCTTTACCTATTGAATGGCCTCAGCCTTTCATAAAAATGGATACAGTGAAATTCATGCCTGTCTTATGCAGGAAAGCAGAACCCAGGAGCATAATTTTGCAGAGGAATATCAAATACTAGGCAGAGCAAATGTACCATTTGCTGCATCTCTGCCTYCTCAACCATAGACTGTGAAACTCTTTTGGATGATGCCTGTACAGCTTTATGTTCTGTACTGTACCTCAGTTCTGTGTCTCTGAATTTTGGGTGTTTCTCTTGCTAGGTGTATTTATGAGCTCAGCCACAGCTGAAAAAGCTCAACAACTGAGCACTTGACCCTGTTGCAAAGCAGAGCACGCCAGCTCTTCAAAGCAAATCTTCCCTCCCATTAGCTGTCATTTAGATTGGACATAGATTAAATGCCATAGTTCACAYTTAAGTTAAAAAGGCATATTTTTTTTCAAAACTGATGGAGGTCTATAGTTTCCACAAAATTCAGGGAATTTTCTGACTTTTCACTGATTCTGTTGATGTGACCTCTTTATGTAGCCGCTATAGTACAAACTTAGTTGCCTCTAAATCATTAGTTTCACTTGCTAGGCAGCTGTTTTGGTTTAGGGGCAGCCAAAATCAATCAATAACTCTTAAAAAAACAGAGCAGGAACACAAATATTTGTGGTACAATAAGTGTCCGAGTGTTTTCAGGATTAAGAATCACGTAATCATGGATTGGTTTAGGTTGGAAGGCACCTTGAAGATCATCTCATTCCAACCCTCTGCCGTGGTGAGAGACACTGTCCACCTGACCAGGCTGGTCAAAGCCTGGCCTTGGACACTGCCAGGGATGGGGCACCCACAGCTTTTTTGGGCACCCTGTGCCACTGTCTCAGCACCTCACAGTGAAGAAGAATTGCTTGTACCTAATCTTTTGTACACTTAATCCGATTCCCCAAGAAGCAGCCAAAATATGTGGAATTTAAGGAGCACCTTGGCATAAAATTAACATTAATAGTATGTATTATTTATAGAAAAAAAAAGGAAATATTTACTTGCAATTTTTTGCCTTGCAGTCTCTGTTGTGGGCAGAGATAACATTTGAGAAACATCTATGCTAGAAAAAAATCTAACACCAAAGAAATCTAATGGTAAGGTTGGGAAGTCAAATGACAGATGCTTGAGAAGCTGAACAGCAAGGGAGTTTGAGAGTTCAGACAGCAGATGCACAGCAAGGCAGAAGGAGTCATCTGAGAGAACACTTGCCATTTTTCATGCACCTGTTAAATTTTTGAACGRTAATATTTCTATATGTGAGGGGATGTGAGAAGGAAAAACCAAAGCCAGGAACCCAAGGGGGTGAGGTCTTAGGTTTCCTATTTGGGACTAGCAGCCTAGTTGCCCTCCTGAAATCYTCAGTGTAATCAAATGAAGCAGCTGTTTGCACTGCTGGATCTATTCAGACTGGGAAAAAAGGGGTAAACACTTCTAATGCAAATATCAGCCTTGCCTCTCTGCACTTGCTGCAATGATTCTGTTATTTAGCCACTTACGGTGGCAACTGGTGCAGAAAATCTCCAGAGCAAACAAGGCTTTAATTAATAATCAGTTATTTTCTGCAATAAGTAATTGGGAGGAAGCTCAGTTTAATGCTTAGACTTGAATATATCTTTGTGGTCTGATAAAGAAAGTGGTTTACTCAACTGCTTTATTAATATTTCCTCTATATCAGCATGTCAAATTTCAGGATAATGCTATGTTTTTCATAGCTTTGATAAAGAGGGGGAATAGAAATGTGAAGTGGTACTAATCATTAGGATGTGTTGGCTTATTGGAAAAGCCAATGACTGAAAATTTTAATGACTTTTCACACTAAATATAAATAATCCCTAAAGGGAAGTTGACATTGCTATGAATGCTTGCTTCACAAGCCCATAAAAATTGGAAGATTGTATCTAGCACATTACAGGAAATTCTTTTATTCCTCAAAGCCCTGAGCATTGAGGCATAACATTAGAATACAGAAAATGTGTCTGTATCAACTGAAGCCCACACATAAAAATGTCTCAAAGTTCATAGTATAAAGTACAAGAGCTATTTTGTACTTGGRAACTTTTTCTCTATTATCTATGTAAAAAGTAATCAAAAATTATGGCTCTGATKAACAAATTTTGCTATATATGTATTAAAGTATATACTGTAATGGATGCATTAGACATCGAGATATATCCATGTTTGATTATTTCAAGTTCAGCTCAAGTTGAATGATTGAGTTTCAATCCATTTTTGTTTACCTGTAGCACTAGACACGAGTTTCTCTCCTTTCCTGACCCTGATCCTCTGATAAATGAAGTTAACAAAGAGAATTTTGTGTCATTGAAGGGARTACTGGATGGGACCACACCATTCCTGTTTTTATATTTCCCCATGGCAACTTCTCCTCTAGCAGGTGCAAATTTTTGTGACATTCTAAAACTGTCTTCTAAGTTTCCAGTATCTTTTGGATTGTTTCTACTGGTGTACTTGATGAAGAAACTCTCTGAAATGTGTAAGCAAACAGCCAATTCACCACAAAGACACAGGAGAGAATGCATGAAAATGTATTACTCAGAAACATGCTAAAAATTATTTTCTTTAAATATAATCTTGTTTTTTTTTCTTTTAATGTATATTGTATTTCTTCTGTCTTTAAATCTATTCATATATAGCATTTAATGTTTTTTCCCCTGGTGGTACTTATGTCTATTCTGGCTTTCACTTCATTTTTGATAATCTTTTATGCAATATAATAACTGTGATAGAAAAAAAAAAAGGAGTTTAGGATATCAGATCAGTGTTATATAAAGTATATATTTATGTGTATCAAGCAAACATTTTTTAGCATACAGTTACAGGAGTTATCTAAAAAATGTAGCAACACATTATATCCCTTCTGTTCTTGAGTGGGTAGAAATCTTTAGCAAGTGACTTCACCCTTCTTTGTCAAAGCTAAATGATGTGGAATGCAGAGTTCTTCCAAAGTAACATCGTCAAGGCTGTTCACTAAATAACCTTCCTGACAGCTRCTCAAAATAACTGTCTAAACTTTCTTATCCTCCTTTTAAACTTACAGTAGCAGAGTTTAAATTGCTTTCAGATAAGCCAGATTTGAATGTAGATGTTTCTCTTTCTTGCTCCCACTCTCGCAGTTTGTTCTTCTGAGCTGAACATTTTCAGCTTCTCTCCCATGGTATCTAATTGTTTTAGAAATTCTTTAACAATACCTTCTTTTTTCTTTTTTTTTAAATGGCACAAATTCAATGCTTCTTAGACTATAGACCTCTTTGAAATATACTGGAATTGTGATAGAAGTGGTGGAATTTTTAAAGTAAATTTTGGGGATAGATGTCAAACTGTCAGGCTGCTGGTCATGGAATTTGCTTTGCTCAACTCAGAAGTCTCAGATGTTGAAAGGGAACTGTCTTGGGTAGAAGGAGTGCATGGTTTTCTTTCACAGATTTTCCCAAACAATTATTTTGTCCTTGTACCACTGGCCATTCCAAAACTGGTTTTGTGGAGGTGAAACATGTTCTCTGTCAAAACCAGCAATAAATCAGGGTTCATCAGCTTGACAGCTGCCTGTGCAAATAATGCTGTTACTCATGAACTATGTGAAAACATAAAGATTTAAAGTTGCAATTATTTAAAGTATTAAGTTTTTAAAAATGTCACTATCAGGGGGAGAGTTCATTGGAAGCACAAATCAGAAGTTTCCTGTGATGCAGATGTTGGGCAGTGAAGGAAAGGCAGAGAAACAAAAGCAGTGCTATAATTAAGAGGGATGCTCTTCCCAGCATCACTGTCATCATCTACTGTGTGATCATAACATGATGGAAATAGATCAGGTGAATTGCAACCAAACTGCAGCTATTTTTCTTCAAAAAGGGAACCTTGGATGCCTGTCTTAGTTGGAAATCTCTGCAATGCTGATGCCAAATGCTGAGATGAGTTTGATGATTTGTTTAAAAATCATAGAAAATATACAAGATATGATATTCCACCAAAAATCAGTTACCAGGCTCCCAGGAAGATACGGGATAATTCAAGGGTTGTGTTCTGAAAAGCTTCTCTGCTGACTGGTTGCTGCCTCAGGCCYATCTTTCATCAACTTCATTCAGGCAATTTCACTCCATTGCTGTTTATGAYGCCTTATTCTTTCTTCATTTCATCCTCTGCCACCCTTTCCTGTACTAAATGCATCAATTTTTCCACTAATCAGCTCCTATGGGACTTCCCCTTTCCTTCCATCATTTCACTATGAAAGAATTAATAACATGCTTGTAAATGATGGCTTGCTTTTAAATCAAGCTTATTCATTATCCTTTTCTGTTTAAAAAAGTCACACCATATTTTACCCATCTCTTCTGTTTAAAAGAGAAGTCTGAGAAGTTTAGAAATTATTTTTAACCCTAATTTTTAAAGACTTTACACGTATCCATATTCCTTTGGATGAAAAAAACAAATTTTTATGTGGAAGATTGCAGCTGATCCGTGAGAACTTTTGTTTCAGTGTTTTGGGGAATGAAAATTAGGAAAAATATGAAGAGTTCCCTAAGTAGCTCTGATACCCAAAGAAATTCATGGAAATGGAGGAGACTCAAATGAGCTACATCAGCTGTGAGCTTGTTGGCTGTCCTCAGTACTTTTTGCTGGAATTATCCAAATCTCTATCATTAGTTAAAGATTCATTAGACCATGAAATCACCTTGTATCTCAGTGGAGTAGGTAAGATACCTAGAATGGGAGAGACTGAATAAAGTTCCCATCCTAAAGAAAAAGATTTCCACATTTAATTAGTATTACAACTTGACTRCTTGCTATTCTGAGAAGAGTAGCTGTCTTTTTGTACATTTTACCAGAAATTCCATCCTGGACTGAAGGATTGGTTTCAATTAATCAACATTTTCCAATGAAAAATRTCCCAAAGGACATTTAAAAACCATGATAAGCTCTTAGTGTTAGTTATTGGCCTGTCCTAATCATTTTCAGAAGTGTTATACAGAATATGTAATACAGATGAGAATAATTAACACACGAAGCAATAGATGAAGTTCATGTAGGGTATAGATATGATATGAATTCAGCAGAAATTGTATCCAAGCTCAAAATTTAACATTACTGTTAGAATTAATTTCATGCCTTTTATAATCTTTTATACACTTATTTTTGGATGGTATGAAAATTGCCCTTTGGAGGTGCCAGTCTCTCCCCAGTGTCAGGAGAGAAACCTTAGATGACTAGCCTGGATAAGGTATGTWACTTTTGGATTAATTCCACTCCACATAATTATCTGAGAAATGCCTAAAAAGACTCAAAATGTAAGAATTCTGAAAAGTGAGTCCTGCAAAGTGGGAACTTCATTTGAAGAAAGTGAGGTGAGGGAGCATAAAATGTCCTTGTGATGCATTCTTAGGGTTATATCTGAAAGATAGTTAAACTACAGTGAARTAAGTTCTTGCTAGCTCATTATTCCTATATCTGCAGATATAGATTTATTTTTTTTTCTAAGGCACTTTCATCAGAACAATGAAATAAGCAGCCTATATAAATTCTCATCCAAAGAAAGCACAAATAGGGAACTTTATGACACACAAAACGAACATGGTCAATAAGAAGAGGAACCTGTCTTTGCAATCAATGAGATCTTGAGGCTATCTGAAATCTAATAACTCCTCCTCACAGACCAGAATAACAGAGTCAAAACTGAGCAGAGTAGGACTCCTTCCTYCAGTGCAGGTCATGCTGATCATAATACTTTTTTTATCCTGTTGTTGTGGATCATCTAAAATGATCACTGTGACCATCTCTTTGGTTTCACCTCTGAAAGGTCCTTAGGGGAGGAAAAAAGGAGTTATCAAAGCTATCTCAAAGAAAATAAATTTATTTTTTCAAATGGCTTAATCATCCTACTTGCTGGAAAAGCTTTTAAGATATAAAAACGATCAAGCATTTATCTTTTTGTCAGCTAAGCATACACTATTGAATACTATTATGTAAATAGGCACCATTGCAGTACAGCCACTAAATGTAGCATTTAAATTACAAGAAACAGCCTTCAAACAGCTARTAATTAACTCCTGTGCTCTCAGCACCTTGCCCACTTAATATTTACTGAAATTTTCTARCTCTGTTATGGAAATTTTTCCTTTGTGACAAGAAATAACAAYGTGTTCTACCCTCTTGTGTTGATGTGTTCATTTCCTCCTTCCACATGTGTGAAAATGTATGTACATATGTATGCACATGCACAACCTGTGGTCAGAATGAGGTGCTGTGAGCCAAAAGTGCACTGACATTGTGAGTGAGAGATGATGAAATAGCAGCATGCCAGCTCCTAAATATCAGAGTCACTCTCATGTTGCAGGGGAACTCAAGAGGTCTCTGGTTCAACCTACTGCTCAGAGCAGGGTCAGCACTGAGATCAGACCAGGATTGGATCTTCCCTCCAAGGATGGAGACTGCAAATCCCCCTCTGAGCAACCTGCTCCAACCTTGGACTGTCCATCTAGGGAAGAAGTTTTTGTTTTATCCAGTTGCATTTCYCTTTTATTTTTCAATTATGTCTATTGTTCTCTCACCACAAAGTGAATTTTTAATGTTTATTTCCTAAATTCTGCTTTGTTACCACTTACACAGATGCGTATTCTTGATAGGAGGAATACACACAGTWACAGACTACCTAYATGTTCTTTGATATTTTTAAAATTYTAATTTCTTTTTACTTTCTTTGTTCAARTCCCTTTATGAAGTACAAATGAAAGACACACCTGTGAAAATGAATCTTGCTATTACTTTAATAATCATGTATTACAGTGAATCAGTAAAAATGTACACAGCTTCTACCAATTGCTTSCAAATTTCTATCTCAAGAATCCCTTGCAGGGAAGGATAAGGCTGTATCAGACTGCCTCAAGCATAAAGTAGCATTTTTTTGTAGTGTAAGTTTACATTATGAAATTGAGTCTTTATACTAGTAAGATAGATTCTACTTCAAGAGTCTAGCTAGTTTTCTGGTGGAAAAATAATTTATTCATTTCAAAGATGTTTCTGTAAAGAACCAGAAAAAAAACCCCAAAAAACCAACCTCCTCCATGTTAATCTCAGTCTCATTTAAACTTGGATAATTAGCTATCACCGTGGTGGTAATCTCTATTTTCATCAGTGTAAATAATGTGAAAAYCAAAACTCCAAATATTTTTGTTATATAAAATATTACCCTAAGGAAGTAGTTTCAYTGTTAGGTGTGGGAATACTTTATCTCAAGAGGTGATCAGAGGAGTGGCCTGCGAAGGGGAACAACACAACTGAGAAAGCCCACTGAAAAGCAGTGTGCAGTCCAGGAGACACAGGTTAAAAACATGTTATTCCTCCCATTTGAAAGAGGTGAATGTGCCCTTCCCTACTCCAAACTAGAAGTGAGTGAATACCTAGATGATGTTTTAACACACATCTTTCAGTCCACCTCCACCACTCTGACTTCTGAGGGCTGTCACATTCCTCTCAGACTGATACACAGATGTTTCACACTTATACTGAGGATTCTCACTGAACCTCACACATTTTCTTTCTTTCTTGGGATGTTCCAAGCTTTTTTGTGGGGGATCTTTTGCATGCCCTGYAGGGATGCATGTACATTAACAGCTTAGTGCAGAGGGAGTGTGCACCTTGGATGCAAGTGCTTGTTTGCTATGCTTTGCTTCACATTGGGAAGCAGATTTTTATCCTCTAAAATGTATTTCTTTGTGATGAAAGTAACCCAAACCAGCTAATTCCCAACCACTACAGACACCACTACCCTCCAAAATGCCTGTAGTGAGGATGACATAGCACCAACACCAGCTCATTCCTCTGTAAACCTCTCCTTAGGATGCTGTTCCTGGGGATGCAAAGACATGTAAGTTAGYTGAAGCATTTGTCAGGTAGAAGAGAAAGAGAGATTTTTAAATAAACATTTTCTTTTGTTTGTTTATTTTTGGGGATTTTTTTAGATCCATAATCCTGGATTCCTGGCTATATAGACTAGTTCTACTTAAGTAAGTGAAATAATGCTCAGCCTGTGGCCCAGGCATCAACATTTGGCTGTTGAATTGTTTCTCTGTTTCCAGGTCTACATKGCCCAGTTTTCTCCAGCACAGTTAGCAAGCCAGCCAGAATTAGGGGCTCTCTCTAAAAGGACCCAGGGACAAAGGCACCCAGGTGCCTAAGGATGTCCCAGAGCCAGACTGAGCCAACTTCCCTCAAAATCACGGGACTCTCCCTGCTTTTGTTGAGGTTACTTGTATGGCTGTAGCCCATATTGGAAAAAGCACAGGCAAGGGCTAAGGAGCCAAGGAAGGTGGGGGCACAGTTAAAATGGGTTTGTTTGCTGGGGCACTGAGTCACCTGTGTGTGTGCAACATTTGGCTGAGGCTTTCTCTGCTGTGTGTCTGTAAAGGAAGTCTAGAGCAGGGGGGCTATCAGAGACCTTACCCTGGCACTGCTCTGCAGCAGGCTCAGTGTTTTTCTCTCTTTCAAAATGGAGCAAATTAAGAAACCATCTCAGTCAGTCAAAGCATTTTCCCTGGCATTCAGTAAGTCTCTAGATTAATTAGAGAATGAACAGAAAAAAACGTTCCTGCCCCTTTAACAGTTGTTCAGGACCTGCAAATAATGCAGCCACAACTGAAAATTTATCTTTTCTGAAATGCTGTTAGAATAATTTACTTGTAGGCTGGTGTACAGGGCAAATTAGGTTATTTATATTGTGGGCAGCAGCTGACAATATAAATTTGGAATTATTTGTTTTCAGAGCTCAGCTTTCTCTTCTCAGATCCCCCTAGCTCTGCTAGCTGGCAAAGGGAAATAGAAGAGAGATGTCATCCTGTGACAGAATGATCTTTTCACCAATTGTTTTTGAGGCATCAATCCACAAATGTAATCAGTGTTTTCCCTTCTACTCTCCTAGACTTCAGCCCAATTCAAAAAGTTTTTATATTTTGGATACTGACTTCTTTTACTGGCCTCCTCAGCCTAGTATCTACACTACATTTTGACTAYGATTTAGTAAAGACCATTTAAAAAAAGTTACATTTATAATTGTTTCTAAAATGGAAATTGTGGGAGGAAAAGTCTMTTTTGTTATGTTGTACAGAAATAAAGACAGGGAATTTCCAATCTCAAATCTGTGAGTTCAAACTATAGCTAAGGAACAGAAATGGAAGATAGAATCACAAATACTCACAACTATTGTAAGCACTTTTACCCAAATACCGGTAGTTTTCTTTTACTAAAACTTAAATTCAAAGAACTGAGGTAAATGAAACATGAAAGCATACTGTACCATTGTAGTTATTGTTTTCCAGTGTTATTGTATTTGCCAGTTCTGTGTAAGCTAACAAATCTCCTATAGAAGGATGAGTGGCTAACATGTCAGAAACATAAAAATAATAGTGTGACTCATTTCAAGAGCCTTGTGTTGCAAAACTGAGATTTATCCAGGAAATTTAGGTTTTAGTTCCTTCATACCTTTGCTGAGAAGTTTAACCTTTTTTCTGGGAAGAATTGTTGAGGAAGGATTCAGTGAGAAAACTTTAGCCATCCAAATATCAGCTATAGCACCACAGTATAATTTATCTTGGAAGAAAACCCTTGAGGTCATCTAGACCAACCTTCTTCACAGAGCCTGTGACAGGTTGTGCAAATCTTTAAGTAGTTGTTTCTCAAACACCAGCAAAGACCCTTTCTTTTATTATTTGGCTACCATCCCTCCCAGCCCTGTATCTAACCAGAATTTGCCATGTTTTCACTCATCTCTGTTACCTCTCACTCCACACTCTGCACTCCTGAGAAGAACTGTCTCTTCCTCTCTGTGTGTTTCACCTGGGTAGTTGTAAACAGACCAAACTCCACTTTGAACCTTCTCTGGGCTGAACAGACAGCTACTGAGAACAGTAGCTCTCACAGCTACTTTTGGGATTCTATGTGCTCCAGGTCCTTGGCTGGCTTAGTGACCTCCACTGAACTTTGCACATCTCTCATGGAATGAGACATCCAGGAATGGCACATGAAGTTCCTGTGAGGCCGTTTCTCCAGCCTGTCCAGGCCCTTCTGACTGACAGCCTTCAATCCACTGACCACTCTCCCAGTCTGATGTCATCTTAAACTTGCTGAGGTTGTCCTTTGTCCCTCCATCCAGGTTTCAGACAAAGATTCCAGATACTATCAGTCTCACCCAGCCTAAATAAAGAGTTTGAATCTTGTCTGTGTTTAAGTGAGAGAGCTGTCATTCCAAAAAGGTTATTCCTCACAGCCTCAGCCTCTATCTAAAAGCACCATGAAATAATGGAGGCAGCTTAATTTTTGGRATGAAGTGACTGAGATTTTGTTTATGTAGTGGTAACACTGCTTTGGTGAGGAGTGCATGTGTGTGATACCAGTGGAGTTAAATTGGATTCATGCTGCTTTAACTGACAGGGAAATCTTCCTTAGTTAACTTCTTCTCTGTGGGAAAGACCTTCAGGCTTTGTATGATCAATGGCCATTTTACTGTTAAAAACACTATGAAGATTAAAACAGTGGTTTATGGCTCTTAACTATTTTATCTTCAGACCACCCAAGACATGCACAAATCATTTGCAATGATTCTCTCAATTAATTAGATGYAGTAGTTAGAATCTAGTACATAGCACATGCGAGTGGGATCATGATGAGCAGTTTGTTTTAGTGACATGACAGCTGACTTTCAGCTACCCAGAAAAAAAAAWGTTCCTCTCAGTAAATCTCCTTCTGGGAGAGCCAATCCATGTATTTGGATTGGAATTAGTGTCTCCTACATATCACTACAGAGAGACTGCTTTAATCCATCCATGACAGATGGCAGGCCAGTCATTGGTCCACCTTGCTGTCATGTCTCTATACTTTGTTTTTAATTTGGTCAATAGTGTTTGCCAGGATAGCTCTCAAATCTGCTACCAGACCCTGACATTTTCAAATAATCAGCCTGGTTTACAAAAGAAATGCATTTAGACAAATTAATCAAATGGCTTTCAGGAAGGAACATTTTCTAAGGTTTGTTCACCTAGAAACTCAGAATGAGAAATATTATTGCTGACAAAAACCTCAATAGATGAACAGTTCTGAGATACAGAATGSTGAGGATAAAAATCAGAAAGACAGGATTTTTTTTTTTACCTGTAGCAAAAGAAGAAAAGGTCACTTGCCAAAAAGACAGCTGAAATGGAATTAGTTTTCAAATTATAAGATTAAAGAGTGTTTGCTTGAAGAGAGTGTTATTATAAAGTATGCAAAGAAAGAGATTAAAATGTATGGAAGATTTAATCAGAGCAAAGATAAACTGTGTGTCCTATAGGTTATAAGGGTTCCTGTGAGCTTGGTTTGCCAGTAGGGTTTCATAACCCACAAAAGACTGAAATCTTATTTTTATAAAAGAGGTTTTTCTCATGTGCAGGAGGAGTTCACCTCTTTTTGATTTTGTACAGGTGATAAAGGAGCAAAGCTGCCACCAAACAGAGGAAAGAAAAATTACTTAAGTTTTTCAGAGATAAGTTGGGTATTTTTCAATGTCTTGGCCAGATTCTTCTTCCATTTCTACTGGTGTAATTCCTCAGTCTGGGTGGCTAAGTGTTCTTCTTTGCTATTTACAGAGGAGTTTGTGTGACTATTTGCCTTGCCTTTTAATAAAAGAAAGTACTTACCATATGCAAATCCGGCATTTCATGGTAAACAATGTACCCTCTGAACTGCAGGGCACCACACCTCCTGCTCTGTGTTGTCAAATGGCTTTCAAAACACATGGCAGGGCTCAAATTTAAGTGTGTTAACCCTTCACTTTCTTTTCTTTTTTTTTTCCTCATTATTATTTCAGCTCTTAAATTCAGTGGCAAAAAGGAAGAAATGAAAGTTTATGTAAAGGACAGAAAAGGTTTGGCCAGGGTGTTTTGTTCTGCTGCTAAAACCCTTCCATATCCTCCCAGCTGCCCTCTCTGCAGCCAGCCCCTGTGGGCACATCTGCCTGGTGGGGCTCTGTCTCAAATTCTGGACTTTGCATTTCATSTCATACCATTTCTGCAGCCTGCCAWGGTCCATCTGAAGAGCAGCACATCCCCTTCGACACCCGAGTGTCACAGGACACCTTGTCCCAGCCACTGATGGAGGCATCAACCAGTGCCAGCTCCAGCGCTGGCCCTGAGGGTGGCACTGGTGACTGGCCACAGCTGGSCTTGCCCCCTCATCCCATCCAAGCACTTCTGCTTTGTAAAGCTGTAATAAACCCTGTAATAACAAATGTCTTTTCCTTTATTTAGGCTTAGTTGGTCAGTCCTTTTCTTTCTTTCCCTGAACAGCCCCCTACCCAACTGAAACTTATTATTGTTTCTTGTCCATTAAACCTTTCTCACCTTTAGATTTAGAGTCTGATATTCAGCAACTCTGTGTTTCTGATCTGCTGCTGGTTTTGTTTGGGCTTAGTTTATTTCTATTTTTTTTTAAAAGCTTCTTTATAAGTGTCTTTTGCAGAGAGATCTAAAACCCATAGATCAGCACAGTGATATTTACATAGGTTCAAGTCCCTTTTTCTCCTCACTTTCTTTTTTTTTTTTTTTTTTCCCCTTCAATTCCCTTACACCATTGTGACTATTTGCACATGTTTTCCACTAAGGGAATTTTGTAAAGTTTTCAAAGCCACTTCTGAAACATGATTTCTGACTTTAGCATGTRTGTCTGTGGGTGAAGTTCTTGACTTGTGGGAATATGTGCAGAAATGAGGGACTGACATGATTTCCAGATATGCAAATACACTCATTTCACTTTTTTATTCTGTCTYTCTACCTTACTGGTTATGTATATTTCATAACTGTTACATGAAAATATTAGACAGTGAAATCCCCTTCAGGAAGAAAAAAGTGTCCTTGAAATACAAGCTACTACCTTTGGGCTTTATGAAGTGCTCCTTGGTCATTTGTTAGCCAAGGAAAATTCCCATTAAAATTAAATTTATTTATAGGAGTATGCCAGTTRGATTGAGGTATTTACATATTTCACCTCCAACCCTAGGACAGTCTATTTTTCAGACTAAAAAGACAACCCTAGACTCCAAGCACTTATATTTCACCTGTGTTTCCAGGAAAACTGCTTTGATTTCCATTACATGAACCAAAGTAGTTTGACTCCCACTTAAACAGTCATCATGAAAATTTTCAAGATACTCATTCAACGCATTTTTCAACTAGAAGRTCTTTTCATACCCAGCTCCTATAAGGAGGGATCCCAAAGGAATGTACAACATCTATCAGCAGAGAAGTGCAGAACACGGGTTTAGTGATCTGAGTAGACAGGAACTGGCACAAGGCAAGTCTGTGATATGCAGAAATCAGAAATAAAAGAGCTACTGGGTACCCGACCCACCCTATTTRTCACTCTCCACTCAGAGCACAGCAGGAGGCCACCACGGTGGTGCTTGGCAGAGTTTTCCATCTGCCTTTAAGAGGAGTWTGTGATGTCTTTCCCCCTCCCCTCTTCTTTTCAAATCACCTTTTTTTTTTATTTTTAGTACAAACCAGTTTTAGAGCATCAGCGTGATTTTTACAATAGGGACTATCATTTCAGGTGTAAGCTTTTTAGATTTCATTTTCTTTGCTGTTAGGCAACTGTTTCCTAAACTGAAAGAGAAGCAGGAATTTGGGACTGCCCACTCTCCAAAATGCCTTCAAGGACATTTTATGGCCCATGTTTAGAACTTGATTTTAGAATCTGTACAAGAAGCGCCACAAGGGAAAATGTTCTTTTGGCTATTAATGAACTAGGCAGCCATTCCTAAAATCCCTTCTGTTTCTAATTTCCATGACTTCATTGTGCTTTCTCACAGTATCTTAATTACTTGTTTTATATCCCTCTGCTTCCCCTTCCATCCAGTTCTTAACAGACGCTGTTCTCAACTTTTATTGAGCTGACTSCATGTGATGCACATTCAGTGTCTTTCATTATCAGCCCAATAAATCCAAAATTATTCACATCATCTATTTTAACTCTGTTTTGCSTTTTGGGCACCACCTTTGTCAATTGAKCTCTTTTAAGAGTACTGCATTTCTCTTCCCTGTTGTACTGTGTGCTCCTCCAATGATCAYATTGAAACACTAATCCACCGATTCTTTTCAGTGGGAGGTGAACATTATKGAGGGGTGATAAAATGGAAAGGCAGAATAGAAATGTGAGTGTAAATTGATCACTCAGGGCAGAGGAGGAAGTGAGGAAGATTAGAAGGCAGAAGGAAGCATATTATTAGCAAGGCTGTAGTACTGCACAACAGAGACTTTATTAATTTGAGATCCAAACTCGTGATTCAACAGGATGTTGCAGTGATTCATGCAAGCAGATYAGCTTATATTTTTTCCTAGCTCAGAGATCTCTGGACTGCACTTCATTGAGACAGAAGACAATATAGACATGTGCAAGAGAGCACAGCTTGGGTAGGCTCTTAAWACAAAGCCTGAAAAGGGACATAATTGATTCCTATAAGTAAACTCAGGACAAAAAATCACAGGGAAGGGAAATAATTGTTTAAGGCAGAGGAGAACATCCCTGCAAGAACAAATAGTTACAGATCACCAAAGAATAAAATGAAGACAGAACCTTTAGATAAGATTAGATACGTACAGAACTGTTGAGGATAAATAAAAAAAAAGTAGAAAAGAATGAACATCTTTTAATCTTATTTTTGTTTTCTCACTTAAAAGCCTGTGTATTTAGGGTCAAGTTTRTAATTCTCGATTCAGAAAAGAAATATCTCCTGCCATTTTCCCAGAAGGAAATAAAGGACCCAATAAATGCTCACTTTTTTTCACCCTTCCCCATCTTGTGGATAAACATATTGATGCCTCTATGTCTATTTTAATAATTTGTTATGTGTATAATGGATATCAATAAGAAAACATGTGATCAATATATATATATATATATATATATATATATATATATGGAATGATACAAAGGAAGTGCACTGAAGTGGTGTAATATAATCTTTAGTTTATAACACAGACAGACCAGGGAGAATGTTATCCTTTTCCACAGAAACCTTTTTTACTGGAAAATGTAACTTCAAGGCTGTTAAACTATTGACAGATTTAGGTCATAATCAACAAATATTTCAGCAATTCAAGGGGAAGAAGAAGGATGGGTCAACATGTTYCGTGTTAGCATTTCCATGAAAAGTTCASTTTTTCAGTCTGTTTTAAAAGGAGTTGTTGGATGTGAGACTGTGGAGGAAAATTTGGGCCAGATACTTTTTTTCAAAGGAATAATGTTAATCTCTCATGCCAAATAGATAAAGACTGCCAGAAAGAAAAAGAAAGAGCAGTAAAGAATGAGTGCATGCAAATGCTCAGCTTAATTACCTTGGATGATGAAAAATGAGCTCTATTATTTTCAGAAAATAAATAAACCTGTGAGACCTTTAGAAACATGAGAATCACTACTTTTCTAATCCATAACTCAAATATTTTCTGCACTGTTTGTCTGCTACTTGAGAAGAACTCTAGCCAAAAATGTACATAGATCTTATGCACTGGGAAATCTTTCCTATCCTTGAAAGCTGCCCTGCCTGCATTTCTTGGTATTGAAATACAAGACCAAATAAAGAAAACTCCCCAAAATCCAAAACCAAAAATATACCTCAAACCCCCAAATAAACCCCAACCAAACAGAAAAAAGGCAATTCTTAAGTCAGACGTTGCACAAATAATAATTTCTCTCACAGCAGTGATTTGTTTCAGCAAGAAGAGCAAAGTTTTACAGTCCTTACGATGTTTAAGGTCTTATACTACATAGAGAACAAAAAATACTGTCTCAGGCTCTAAAGCAGTCTTGGTGGCTCAGTGTTAATAGTTTGTGGATGTAACAGCTGGGCCACTCTCAATCTCTGTTCAGAGACTCCTACACTTGCCCTCACTCCAGTATAAACAATGCCAGTGTGACAATTCAGTCACAGTATATATCCCATTACATGTGTTATGTTTGGATTTGAGTAGCCTGGGCAATAATTTACCTTCACGTGGGGGAAGGGAGCAGCAGTGCTGTATCAAAATTTTCTCTCAATTCTATCAGTTCTTGGCTGGCTTGGACTTAATTCTGATCCTATTTTAGTTTCACATAACTTCCCAGATTTCTACTTCTGTCTTATTCTGCAGGGCTCTCTCTATGGCAGGTCATATCTTGGGTCATTACATTTCCCTCTGGGCAGCAGCAGACACTTTCTTCTATTTGTCTTATTCAACTGCTGTGAAGTTTGCCCATGGGTAGCAAGAGTTTATTACTTTTTTTCCCCCAGTGGGTGTTTTTTTTTCCTTTTTCAGCTGCACCATGCCAGTGTGCTCCTGAGCTTTCAGAACTCCTGCTTCATTGGTTTCATTTAGAAGCCTTTTGTACGTTTGTCTTTGCCAGAGCATCCACAGAATTATTCTCAGTCATACACTGACTATAATCCTTTATATTAATGGTACACTAACTGTTCAGCTCTCTGCTGCTTGACCCTTGCCTTGAGCTCTGTTTATTTCTGGTAAATATTTTCCAGCATATGATCTCGAAGCAAAAATTAGGTTAATGCTTGTATTTTTCATAGTATACATTTCCCACTCCTCCCTGTCTATTTAATGGATTTTCCAATTAAAAGGGACCTTCCTGGCTATTTTATCTGACCCCCTGAATTACAAGGCTAAAGAAAGCTGCACAGCAGTTGCAGGGTAATGCAATGACAACAGCCCATCCTTTTTGTCCTTCAGCTTTAAGCACAGCACGTACACATGCCAATGTTTGTATCTATTCTTATTCAGCCACTTCACAAAAAGGACACTCAGAATTTCAAAGACACTTGGAAATAGATACACACTAAAAAGCTAACATTTATGAACAGGGTAAGATTACACAGACTATCTTCTGGGCACCCACTGTATGTTTTCATGCTTGGGCAAAGACTTTACCAGGTGATTATACCAGGAAATGGCTCTTAAACCATTCAAAAGGTGCAGCAGCTGAAGAACATGAAGGTTTGCTTTGYGTTTCAGAACCTAGCACTATCACTGTGTGTGGTAAGCATGTCTCAGAATGTGTCCTTTCACTGCTCTTTACCTCTCCCTCAGGGTAAAGACAGAGCTGATCAGTTGTAGATGTACTCTGGTAGGGAATTTCTTCAAGGAGATTTCTACTCCCACCTCATATGGGGTACACATTCAACCAAATGCCTAGAATAATAAAAATCTRCCAATTTATACTTAAATACTAGGGCATTAAGGACTGCAAAACTGGCAACAAAAACTGGATGATTGCAAGGTCTGGCACCCCTTTTAAAAATGACCAACTTTTTGCCAATTGAAACAATGATTGGAATATCTGGTGAATTTGCAAAATTTGTTTCATCCTATCACAGAACTGTAGAACACTTTAGGTTGGAATRGTCTTCAAAGATCACTGAGTTCTAACACCCCCTGTCGTGGGCAGGGACATGCACTAAACAAGGGTTGCTCAGGTCTCCATCCAATCTAGCCAATTTGTTCAAAATCCAGACACCTTTTTCATTCAGTTTTCATTTTGTAATATTAAAGTTTTCATCACTGAGTCCAGAATTATTGGGTTTTTTTAAAGGAAGACTTATATCCTTGAATATTCAGTTATCTCCAAAAGAAACACAGACWCTTCTGGCAGTTGAAAAAGTTAAAATAAAACCTTGAAATAAACTAAAATTTAATAAAAAACCCATTGTACTTAAAAAAAATGTTTTCCATAGACAATAGATCTATGAAGGTGATCAATAGGTGATTTTGGGAAATTACCTGTTAAGGTTCAGAAACTGTCAGAAAGGCAGACAACCCTCAAGAACTTGTTTCTAATTTAGGGACACATCTAAGGTGAAGGTATTTCTGTGGAAATGGAAATGATATCACTGGTGCATGTGTCTGGATAATCCACAATTTATCTGAGTATATCCTCTTCAGGGATCACACAGAACTTTTTCTCCTTTCTTATATTTTGGAAGTGCTCTTTGTAAAAGGTTGTGGAAAACCATGTCTTCATATTGTAGGTATTGATTACTTTGAGTGCAAAGTATTTGGCWGTGTAAGTAACTTTTGAAGTTAGTTGAACCTTTAGGAGGGGTGTGTGTAAAAAAAATACATGTTGAGTGCAACAAGTTTTCCTTATGATAACATCTGAATTAAGTGAAAATGCTAAAATTAGACAATMTTCTTTGAGTGGATGTATGTGTGTTTTTGTACTGAGTTAATTAGCCTTTCATCTGGGTGATGCTAAATGCCTTATAAACATAATGTATATGATTCTTATCAGGCTGGTGGTGTTTGGTCCCAGTGATGCTTGCACATGGGCATTAAAAGGATTGTTTATATATTAAATATGTTGATTTAGGGAAAAGATAAGTATTCAGTGGATTGTCAGCACCAGATGGAGATCTGTCTGTAGAAGAAAGGGATATAAAAATATTTCTACATGTAGAGGCAACAAATGAATGGAAAATATCAAAGCTGGAAAGAATTTGCAAGGAAAAGGGACATATTAGCCAAGATCTTAATTCCTATTGTTTTTTAACTATCTACAGTATGCCTCATAGGAAAATATGCATTTAGGGGTGGTAGGTTAGTTTCTTTGTTTGTTTTGGTTTGGTTTGGTTTTGTTTTGGGTTTTTTACATGATTTTTTTTCCTCTGATCACTTCCAAGCAAGAGTTTTCAAGCCCTTTGAATAATATATTTTTCAACTTTCTAACATAGTTATTTTATAAAAATATTTCGTGTTTTTACCACTGGATGAGACTATCCCTTAGGATTGGTGGGACCATTCTGTGGGATGCAGGATGGYCCCATGCAGTCACTGTGGGATGCACACTTGGGGGATGTAAAAGGGTCTCCTGACTGTTCAACCCATAACTGTGATGTCCATGTTAAAACCAGCAGCAATCCTTTACATTTACAATTAAATCCTGTTATGTAAGACCATATCAGAGAGGGGAGATTGAATTACTGTGGATGTCTGCTAAAAGTGTACATTGCCCTTGAGGTGGTGTGTCAGAAGGGCAGAATGGAGTAACCATCCCCAATATCATTGCTGGGCCAGAACAATTATGTACTATATGTTATATATACTATATATACTATATATTATGTATATATATATATACATATATATATATACTATATATTATGTACATTCACAATGTGAATCAGAATGTGTTTCCTCCAGCACAGTATTATGTCATGATTCTTCAATAGCCAATAGAGTAATGAATTGCCATTCCATTAGGAAGAAAGTTGGAGTGAATTAAAGCCTAAMTAATAACTACAGAATTCACTGAGGCTGAGACTCTTAGACAATTATTTATTCTTRCTTTTTATAAATGTATCTTTGATTTTATGTTGCCTCAATTGCCTGCAAAATGCTTTTCTTGGTTTCCCATGGGATATCATGATAAACCATCTTCTGTGTTAATTTTTGTTTTGGAGATATTCAAAGCAMATGGTTGTGAGCAGAAAGTTTCCTCTTTTAAAAAAGGATTTTTTTCTCTTGACCATAAAAACCAGCACACTTTTTGTTTCACGTTTTTCAGGCTGACATGCTCTGATAAGATTCTCCATTCTCTTCTGCCATTACATTTCTTTGTGGGTAATGGCMAAGTTGAAAATAATCTGTTTTTCTGAGATCTTTGTAGGTCATAAGAATGTATTGAGAAATCAGAAAAGTTGCAAGGTGATATGAGATTGATCAAGCAGAGTTCATTCCTGGCATAACACTCTGCCATTCACAGCTGCTATTTCCTTACATTTTGACACTGTRCTACGAAGGACATTTATTTCTATAATAATATAAATGTAATTTGTTTATTCACCTGAATTCTATACACAGTTTTTCCTTCTCCAGCAGTTTATAACCTAGTGTATTTGGAAAAGTAAATAGTGGATGGCAATATATTTTATGCATTGAATTGTGCATCTTTAAAGGCTGTAATCTTTATATAGATGGTCTCCTGGGGTGAGGGGGGTTTATTGCTCTGGGATGTTCAGAAATTGATAAACAGAATTAGCAAAAGAGCAGCAAGAATTACATATATACAGCTATATTTTGTTGGCAGAATTTTTTGAAAAGGAAAAACACATGTGAATGACTGAAACAGAAATAACTTTAAGAAATTTAAAAGTTGTTTATTAATAACTTAAAATAACAAGTCATATCTTTTCTAGAAAACACATCTCCAGTGAGTATTGCCAGCTGAAGAGCTACTGACATCTTCAGATGAAACCTGCTTATGTCTAGAAGCTATCAGAAATTATCTTTCATGCTCCTAGATGTGTCCATAGAAATCTAAACTGTCACTTTAGCCAAACATGGAATGATAAACTCTGTTGGACAAGAAGGATTTACTGGTGATTTTTTTATTCCTGCTTATGATACCACAATAACATCACAAATAGTAAAGTTTGGGCTTTTTTTTTTTTATTATTATTCCTTTTTCCAGAAAAAAATCCAGAACAATTTTCTGTGGTGGTCATAAAATGTCACCATGAATCACTTAGGTAGAAATTTTCCTTTTGCTGCTGTTGTCTAAGGGTTCACAAGATATTTCTTACCTTTTTCATATTCAACTTAAGGTCCCAGTGAGCTCAGGTTTCTCCACAGTCCTGCACTGCAATACTGAGACTTTGCCAACAGAGAAATAAACTGGTCAGTTGTTCCAAAAATCCCAATTAGGGATTTGTACTCAACTCTACAGAGAAAAACTTCATTGTAATCACATTGTGATTGAATAGGTACTCCAAAGTCTTATGAGCCAAATTATTTATCCCTTAAAAAATATCAGCAGACAAATCTTGAGTTTTAAATGTTGACTCTTCTCTTGGGAAGCAGGAAGGAAGAGATCAGGTGGRTATCACAGTGCCACTTAATGAGGTCAACCCTTCAAGTATAGCATTCRTTAGATTACGTGGTAATCTCTGCAAGCTGTTCAGAAATGCAGTCCAAAGCACATTTAACTGTGGAGCAATACTTTCCAAAACTTTAGAATAWCTGGAGGAAAGGGGAAATTATGTTTCAAACAGCCTCTCCCCTTCTCTTTGCAGAGTACAAGAGAGTCTGAAGCCAACACAATAACTGTAGGGTCAGGATGAGTTTTGACCCGTATTGTTTCTCACATTATTAGCAGAGCAATAAAAATGGACATAAAAGGCATTATTGAAAGGGTGTCCTTTTATTATGTTATTTCCAGTATTACAAACACATGCCTAATAACCAGATTTTACCCTCAGCTTAGTATAGGGAACAGAAAAGAAGAAATCAAGTAAATGATGGTGAGAGAGAGAGAAATATGTATGAAATGGTAAGAAAGGTACTCGGTGTTGTCTTCTGAATTCTACATTTGGGAAAAATATTTCTGTGGGATGAATTCGCAATTTCATTGTCAAAACACGAACTACAGAAAGACCTTGCTTCAGAAAGTACACAGTGTTTCAGGTTAAGGAAGTATTTCACTATATCTTACAGGGAATTTAAAGCCAATAAGGGAAGGACAAGAAATATGTCCTCATCCTGAACTCAGTAACCTCAGTTATAAGCTAAGGCACTTAATTCTCTGTACATATAAATATGARTGCATCATAGGTAAAGATCAAGTGGAATTGAAATAGCAACAATGCTGGAGGCCAGAGCAATGGCAGGGAATCCATTGGATAAAATATACTGTGTGAGCTTGCAGTGCACATGAGCACTGTTCTACTGTGTCCCCACCAGCCTCACCTAAGGGGAAATTCCTTACTGGTGCTAAATATGGAAATSTTTGAACCTGGGCATGAGAGTGAGTACCCAAGAATATAAGAAAAAAAAAAAGTTCATTTCAGTGCAGAAACAAACCCAACCATTGTCACATTTCTATTTGACAAGCACTTCTGATGGGAAAAGGGAGTTAATGGTTGTATAACTACTTATTGGCCATGAGTACATATAGAGGAAATCAATCAATCAATCAATCAATCAATGAAATTTAGGCTATAGCAAGCCAACTTTGGGTTGCAGGGGGGACAAATAAAGAGAGAGTTCCCAGTATTATGCCACACAGCCCTTCTTGTAATGAGTGTCTCGAGGACTATGAGTTTGTTTAACAAGAGGATGCTGATCCATCCCWTTTTTCCCAGTAGACAACAGATGAAGGCAATTAAATATTCTGATTCTCARTAAGACCTCGTTCACTAACAGTGTCCCTTTATTTCTCACAGGGTGCCAGTGTTTTAGTAGGGAGTATGAATGGGAAGAAGAATGTAGGAGAAAACAATTATAAGACAATAAAACCTTCCTTGACATCATTGATGGGTCAGGGTGTGGAGCCCAAACTCCACACTAAACCATAGCAAAGGCAGTGTGGATGCCCATTAATTTTGTCTGGCTGAAGAGATCTCTCCCTCTCTCTCTCTCTCTCTGTCTGTCTTGCCAGCAAGGCTGTTTCAACTGCATTATGATAATATTGCATTACTTTTCAAARCATTCTACCAGCTCAAAAATATGGCTCACCTTCCTGACAGGAGAGCAGAGTCTTTCTTCCACAGCTCAGAGCCTGTACTATTAAGAGAGAATGCTCTGGCTGGGCAGGCCCATGGGGGAGCTTAGGCTGCTCTAAACCTGTGTCTCCTGCAGGGAAAGACCTGGGCATGGACTGTGTCCAAGGTCCCTAAACAGGAACTGGCTGCATCCCTGAAAATCACTGGAAAAGAAAGCCATTTCCAAGTGTTTTGCTCAGAGGTGAGCAGATCCCTGGACTCCTCCTGGGGACTCTAAAGCTGCCACAGCAGTAACCGCAGCAAAGGCAGTGTTGAGGGGTGGGTGAATAGATGTGCCTTTAGTGGGAGAACACATGGCTCCTGCACACTGTGAGGTTGTGGATTAAGGGCRTATAAACTCACAGGGGGAGACTGTGCTTCAAGCCATTAGTGAATTTCTTACTATATTTTTAAAATCTGTTTTATCAATTTCTGCTACAAGTCAGAATTAATAATTTATTGTGAACTTGTTGAATTATAACTCCCTTAACTTGTGAAGAGAAAAAAGAGGAACATCTTTCTCTAGGGCAAAATCCCCTTYTTCCTTTAAGTCTGTTTGCTGGTCAGTTGAACAGTCTTTCTCTGATTTTTTACCTGCTTGAGACTTATTTATTAATCCTGTGTGGTTCATGGGGAGRTATTTAATAACTGATTCAATAGGAAATATTTAGTGAGTAAGAATGGTGTCCATGTGAGTTTCAGCATTCTCTAGGGAAYWGTCTACAAAAAGAGGAAAATCTGATMATAATARWAATTATGATCCTTCCAGACCTTACTTACCTGGCTTAGTTACAATATTTCAGACAACATTTTTGGTGATTAAATCAATTTTTACAGTTTTCTTTGGGTTTTTTATAGAAACGTTTAAATCCATATTTTCTGTGTCAGTAAATGTGCATTATTGACAGAATTCTTTGTAAGAACATGAATGATTGTATAATTGAAGGAACAAGATAAACAARCCATCTTTCTGCCTAAATTCAATTGGTAGGGAAAAATCCTTCCTAACCATTGCTGGTATAATACTAGCCAAAGCAAGACCAAACTCCCACTGCCCCTAAATTTTTGACATTGAATTCTCTGTCACTTACTGTGCCCTCAGTAATCAATAACTGTCAAGTAATCATCTCACTGTGGATGGTTTTAAATAATTTCGATCAGTTGTGAACTTTTTTGGTTTTGCACTTAAGGTTTTTGCTTGCCTTTTGGTTTGAGAAGGATAAGACTTTCACATTGTTTTTCAGTTAGAAGAAACCCAAAATGCACCAGCACAGGATGGGGACTGACCTGCTGGAAAGCAGCTCTGTGGAGAAGGACCTGGATGTCCTACARGACATCAAGTTGTCCATGACCCAGCAGCATCCTGGTGGCCAGGAAAGCCAAAGGTRTCCTGGTGTGCATTGGGAWRAGCATTGCCAGGAGGTCAGGAGGGTGATCCTGCCCCTCTRCTCAGCYCTGSTGGGGAACACCAGGAGTGCTGTGYTCAGTTCTGGACTCCCACCTACACAAAAGACATGGAGCTCCTGGGGTGGGTCAGTGGAGGGTGACAAAGATGCTGAAGGGACTGGAGCAATTCTTACAAGGAAAAACTGAGGGAGCTGGGACTGTTGAGCCTCAAGCAAAGGGGACTGAGAGGGCACCTTATCAAAAGATATCAGTATCYAAAGGGAGGATGCCAAGAGGATGGACCWGGCTCTGCTTGGTGGTGCCCAGCAATAGGAYGYGAGGTATCAGGCAGAAACTGATGCACAGGAAGTTCACTTGAACATAAGAACTTTTTACAATGCAGGTGAACATGCACTGGAATGGATTGTCCAGAAAAGTAATGAAATCTCYCTCCCTGGATRTAATCAAGAACCATCTGGACACAATCCKGTGCCATGAGCTCTAGGATGACCCTGCTTGAGCAGGAATGTTGGACCAGATGTKGTCCCTTCCAACCTYACTCAGCATGTGAKTCTGTGAAAATATCAAAATAAAACTCACCTGATGTGGATAAAAATCCTTCTGTGCAAAAATCTAACAAAACCTCTTGYATTTCACATGGTCTGTTCAAAATGCTGTCTTTATCCTTCTCTGGCACCTGGAGGTGACTCAGATCTCAGTCTGAGTTTATGGAAAGCCTCGTGAACCTGAACACACTCATCAGTGAGCGTGTCCTCACTTTAGGGTTCATAGCAAAGCCAATCTTATGCACAGCTTCTGAAATTTCATAATGGAAGAAAATACTCTGACCTTTTTTTTTAGTTATTAAAAAGATCACTCATTGTTCTAATTTTTTTAATGGCACATTCAGGATAAAGCTTTCTCAGGCAGATCCTAGTACCAGGTATGAATATATATGCTTGCTTTGATGAAATGGGAAAATGTTTATTYCTCTTCTGCTCAGCTGCAGAAGCTTCCAGGTATCTACAGGARGATGTCATCCTACAAGTAATGCTTTATTCACTTGGGCTTAASAAATTTTTATTTATAATGCACYAKAKATGCATTTATTCAYTTATTTGCATTTCCCCAAACTGAAAGTTGCTTAAAATACATAACATGGAGAGTGTGGAAGACAGTGAGATATGCATCTTTGGTGCTCATCCAGACATCATGCTTCATCCCAGTGATGGTGACATTTGCCACCGTAGATTAATAATTATGAAGTGCTTCGAGATCCCTCAACATGAAAACCTTAATGTAAAAAATAAAGGAAATTATCATTGCTGGTAATGTGGTCTTCCTGAATACTTGCTCCACATCAGCAGTATTATATTGAGAAAAGATGTTTTAAAATTTGGCTTAATGTAAGAATAAATTAGCTTTCAAAATCAGTTTCTGACCAAGGCAAACACTTGGGGGTTGGAGGTAGGATCCCTTGCTGGGGACTGGCAAAGGAGCTCCCTATATGCTTAATTGGAAATGCTTTGCCAACTCATTGCTGCTTGCCCATTATGCTCTGGCTGAAAAAGCAGAGCAGGAGAGCTGTCAAAACACAAGCACTTTTATATCCAAGACAGTCACTTTATTTTAGAGTGAGGCTAGGCAGGGGGAGAGAGTTCACGACCTCACAATAAAAAATAGCTTATAAGAACAAGCCTAATTGTTTGTTTCCCTTACCCCGCCAACACTGAGTCTCAGTCTGGATGTCACTTTGCAGAACACTGAATCTTATTAACAAAATAAATGAAATCAARATAAAGAGTCTGTTTATAGTGTGCAGGGATTTTTTTCCCACTTCTTGAGTAGTCTGTGTACTGATCTATTCACAGCTTGTATTTAAATCAGTAACAAAGGAAATRAAGTAGGAATTTGCCCTTGATATGATGCACTGGGGGGTTGACTTGAGCATTTTCCATTGTTGTTGAAGGACATGATGTTTATAAATCACCCACACATCGGTGGGGAAGTAGATACTTGAGTCTACACAATGTGTAATGTGTCCAGACCTGATCTTTTAATACTTGAAGAGTTACATATTCCACATAAATATAATGACCATGAATGACTCTCCCATTAATGCTGAATTTGWTGTAGATTCTATTAGGAGACAGCCTGATCTTGTTTGTTTTGTATGTGCTTTTCTTTGGCCAAACTCTCAAAAGATCTTTTAGGGGACYCCACTGAAAGTCTGGAAGACTCTGCCCACGACTGTGTCAGTAAAAAAAAAAAACCATGCTGTTGCCTTCTCAGACACTGCAGTTKATGCCTGCTGTTAAATAGTCAGGAAGGCTGGTGGCATGCTGGAAGCTTGTGTTACTGGCACCCTACCAAATCATTTTTGGTCTTATTTTGGGAATTAGCATGAGCTGAGGGCCATTCTCAGTTGCCTGGGTGCAAACATTTTGTTCTGAAGAGCAGGAAAGTTTAATAATATTGACTCAGGCTATTTCTTGTCAAGTGAATGATCTGGAGAAAATTAAATTTTACTCTCATAGACTCAGTCTCTTTGTGTATTGTGTCACCTGTGTAATTCCTWAGCTTTGCAAGACTGAGTGCATCCTGTTGCCATTAATGATGTCTCCATCTGAAAACCTTTTACAGAGTCTGAAAATGTCCTTCCAGAAAAAAAAACACAAGTAGGAATGGAGCCATATTTCTCTTTGCTGTACTGAATCTCCTTCCCAAACCCTCACATCACCACTTAGTGGTAAATGTCATGAGGGGATACTTTTTTATTAGACATAAGATTGAGAAAAGCAATTTATTTCAGTCCCTCACCCAAGTGGCCCAGAAGGATATATATACATACATATATATATATATATATATATATATATATATAACTGATGGATAGACAACACCTCCTTGAAATTTTCCTTGAATTTGTGTATTGCATGAACTATGAAGATGATTTTTATTTTTTGGTGCGTACACCAATATCCATGTTTACTTGCAAATCACTGACCAATAAATAATTGGTTCTGTTACCCCCAAAGTAAATTATTCTTTAKATTGCCAATTGTAGCAAAACTTCAAATTATGTGAAGGCTTGGCTACCGCTGATGCTTTGGGAAATTCTGATTTTGGACTCTAGGGAACCCATCTGGTGTTGCTGCTAATTTATTTATTTTAATGCTTTACTCACAACAGGGACGAAATATTTAAAGTTTGTGACCTGCTCTATCTCCAGCAGCTTGAAGCTTGTAATTCCATTATTATTTTTCCACATACTGCAGAAAAAGAAAGTACACTTTCAAATAGTTTTTTCCTCTCCTTTTTGCCCCTCTGTGGTTCTCCAAAAGGTTAGGTTTGACAATAGGAATATAGTCACAGATACTCTAGGCAGCAAATGAGAAATGTTCTTTTGTGACCTTAATGTTGGCAAGTGATAATAACCAGTGAACCATGAAATACTGCTGCAATATTGTTCACCACTTTTCTGTTTTCTAAGATTAATTTTATGTTCTGAAATAAAGTGACAATCATTTATTATTCTGGTTTACATAGCTTCCACCGGGAAGCAAATATGAAAAGCTTAATTTTCTAGTCCACTTGCAGCATTGTTCCTAGAGAATCATATATATATGTATAAGTATTGCTTTGTTAATGTATAAAATACAATCCCTTTGTTTAGCCCTGGTCAGAAATGTCTGGGTTAGCATAGAGTCAGCTAATATTTAAAAGTAGAAACTACTTTTCTCTCCTAGGGGTTAAATAGTTAYAGAACAAATTATTAATACACTCTGGGTGTGAACTATGCAAGAGTATTTAATTTTGAGTGACTGTTTTTTGAGAACATATTGCGCYTTCCTAAAGAAGCATTTTCTCCTTTTTCTTTAAAATGTAGCAAACAGGAATTTAGCCACCAAACCCTTCATGCTGCCAGCTATTTCTATTCAACAAGTAGATTAGAATAGCATTTTCATCAGAGGATGCATTTATAGTTCTCCTATCAAGCCTAGTTCATCTTTCCATGTAAACCATTATCTTTCTCTCCATAGGCTGTTGGTAAGCAAACAATTTTAGGGCTTGGTAGTGCAAGTCTTCCTCATCTTGAGTAGCACTTACCCATACCAATGCTTCYATTGACTTCAGTAATATTGCTGCTCTGAAATGCATCAGGTGAGCAAAGCCAGGAAAAAGAAAAGCCTTTAATTTCAAGGTCAAATGGATGAGGGAAAGTAGGTAGCAATATTTTTAAAGTCAGTGTGGTCTGGATTTTTTCCTTTAAAACGTGCATGCAGTTATGCATTAGGATTTAATAATTTAAGTAATTAAAGGCTGGATTCTCAGCTAAGCTGAATGTTAATAGTTTTTACTAATGTTACATTTCTCAGTGAGGTATTTCAAGAAGAAGCTATCACTGCTCAGGAATTGTTTATCTTGGAGTGGGGTCTATTGTGAACATGATGTGCATCCCCTTTTCTGGAAAACTAAAGAGTTTCCAAACCCTGGGGCATAAAATTACATWCTAGATCTTTTATTTGGTCATCTCAGCTAATAGAGGCTTGTTTCAAGARAGGGTGGATTAATTCAAAAGCAAATATCTGCACTTCTGAATATCAGACCAGAACCAGTGGAATTACTTAAGGAGAGGATTAGGTGCCTGGCATCAACGACTTCCATAAAAATGCTGATCTATCTACATTTGAATKAGGAACCAAAGACCAGGGGCTGTGGGGCATCCACATGGAGCACTGTGCTCCCAGTGCCTCTCACACTGAAAGGTATTAACAGGTAGATCAAATAATCCCTAACAGTTCTGGACTCTTAAAACAAACAGATTAGAAGGAAATCCTCTGTGTTAATATTCGGATAAGTAGCCTAAACTCTGATGTGATGTGCTGTACCATGGCTCAGTGGGGTTCCAGCTGTTCACACATTGCAGGCTGTTGTTTCCTGGTTTAACTGTAATGCCTTTTCTGGAGTGTCCTGATTAGATAATTGTCTAAAGCAAGAGTGAAATGTTAGATTCACCACTATTAGTTATCAAAGCCTTGGCTGTCAGGAATTAGATACAGTGCTGCTGCTACTAGATGTGCAATAAATAGTGTTTGTGCTAAGAGTCAGAGATTACTTTTGTTCAARGCATCTCTGCTCATTATACCTCTACTTGAGGAGCTTTCTTGAAGATTCACAGTAAAGCCCAAGCTAAGAGTAAATATAAAGCCAGCATCCTTGTGGGATTTAAAACAAATAGAAGATAAAGGACTCTTTTTTTTTTATTTTTTATCTACTGAAATGGCCACAACTTGAAGTGGATAATTTACTGAATTGCATTTCATTTCCTTGCAATATAGTACATGACATAAAAGCAAGATTAGGTGCTGGGATTCAGAAGCAATGAAACAGAAGTCTGTGGGTGCTCAGTGGATATTTATACACTTCTTTAAAACATGTTTTATCCAAGGAAATTCAAAAGGAGGCTATAGGCTGTTATTCAGAAAACAGTTTTATGGCATTATCATGGATTATGCAATCACTACATGCAGTGGTTATGTGTGAACTACCCAAGTTTTACTGTGTAATTCAGCAAGCCTTCACAGTGGAGCTGTATAGGGAGACTAGTAAATGCATTTCCTGTATGGAGAATAAAGAATTTTGCCATAAAGCTATTAAAATTGACATCGATAAAAGCACATTGCACAGACAGTTTTGGAGGCTGAGAACTCAGTTAGAGACACTAATCAAAAAGGATAGAAGTGTTTGCTTATCTATTTACATTATCCAATTCATATTAAGATAATGTTCTTTGTTTCTGTATTTTGTGACAATTTATGTTGCCATAMAAGCTCCCAGGTTTTTGCCACGGGATGTGTGCAGAATTGGACCAGCTGGTCCAAGCTTAAAGTAATGGATGTAGATTTATCTCAAAGTGTTTAAATCTTCAGGCATGTTTTCAAATRTCTCCAGTAAACTCAAGCCCTGTTCTGGGCCCCATGTCCATTTCTGTTTAGCCCTTCAGCTGTTTTGGACCCTGAAGCTTTCATCCTGCAGTGCTGTAGARCAGCCATCCACATCCATTCTCCTCCAACTCACAGATTTCAGCAGGAATTTTGGAATTATGTATTCAAAAGTAAAAACAACCTTCTGTTGTGGAACATTAAAAAAATACAAAAATCATTTAAGTGTTAGGRGGTGGAAAATAAGATCCTGAACAAGTGTATCCAAGAAAATATAGCACCATTTTTGTTTGAAAATCTATTTCTTTGTTCCTGATAATAACCTGTTCTGCACTGTAYGTTCTCTGTATGAAAACTCACACTCCTAGCAAACAGGAGATGAAAACTAATTAAAAGATAGATTTCTTGCTCAAATTTTAATGATTCATATAGATTTTTTTCTGGTATATAGGGAAGTTGTTCCTAGACCTGAACAAAAGGTGAAATAAAATCAGGAAATCATTACATTTCCTCAGCTAGTTGGTCTTTTCCTTTTCTTTCTCCTAGGAAGAAAGAAGTTATATTTTGCTGGAAACAACCAGATTTCCTTGAGTGGCAAATGAAACTTGTTTGTCACAGCAGAGGGCAGAGCTGGAGGTCAGAGCAGAAGCTCTGGCTGCTGTGACACAWTTTCATGAGCTGGATCCTCTCTGTGATTGACAAAGCTGACACTTGCAAGAAAAGGAGTGAAGGTGAAGGGGCAGCAGATTTCCTCATGGTTCTGGGGAGGGGAGGAAGGTAAAAAGGGACTGATAGTAAGGCCCTCTAAGTATGAATGTAGCATCATAAAAATTAAATATCTTCCTAAGTGGCAGAGTCCAAGGTTGAGCCCTTGGAGGGCCAGGTAGAGGAACAGATGTTTTCCAATGGACTTTAATCATCTGCTGCCCCAATGGCTTACTCTGCCACCTGCTGAGCTTCAGGGCATTTATTTCAATGGAAATGCAAGGGAATTAAAGAGGTTTGTGGTATCTGGGAAGGAAAGAGATGAATTTTTGCCTTTAAAATTATTGTATATCAAGAAGAGATGTTACAATCAAGTTTGCCATAATACAAGAATCTTGCAGCAGGATGAAATGAACTTCCAGTGTACCCTGGAATCATCAAGCACTGTGTTGAATGGTCACTTTCTTGGTGTTTATTTGATTTCACTATGAGTTTTTAATTTTTCCTTCTGGTGATGTGTCTTCCTGCCATAAATTTATCTCCATGTTCTTCTCACAGCTTCAGCCCATTCTATATTTGGAACAGAATCAGCAGAATTCTCCTGTTTCAACATCATCATTTAGGCTCTTTTCCTACATGCCAGTTTTATATGCAAGCTGGAGAAATATGATCTGTTATAAATAAATAAGTACTTGATGAATATCTGTTTGTGAAAGAGTAAGCAGAGATCAGCAGTCAGTGTCTCATTGTCTGTAACAATGCATGTGGGTATGAAGGTGGGAGAAGACAGAATTAGAGTTCAAAATTGACACACACACACACACACACACACACACACGTGTATTTGCTAGGATTCACTTCCAGTTCCTTCTTTCCATGATCTCATATAGTGACATACAAGTTACAACCCCTTTTACAACAAGCATCAACTCCAAAGTTGTGTGGCCTTACCTGTCACTGTTACTCTTTCTTTTGGGAGGGAGATCTGTGTCTTCTCCTGGTTCCACCACTCTCAAATCAAATTATTACCTACTATCATTTCTATGAAAACTATTCATCACTTTTAAYTTTAAATTTTTGCTCCTTTTAGGACACCAAGGAAGAAAAACCACAGTGCTGCAGAGGGAGATAGACAGTGTTTTCTTTTTCCACATCTTTTTCTGTGGTATTACTTGGATGGATTTCCCTMCTGTATATTCAGTTTTGTATGAGTAATTCTCTGGAACAGGGGAGATTATAGAAGGCTGCATTTTCAGRGTGTTGGGGGATATTTTTTGAGATCCACATGGCAGGGGGGGCTAAGGATTTAGAGTGAAGACTGACATGATTTTCATGTCTGTGAGTTCCACTCAGTCAGTGGAAGGTCCAAGGTCAGATGTTTGCTCCTACAGTTGGGTGAGAAGCTTCTTGAACTCAATTTACACATCCTTTCTCCTTCAGTGAGGGGTGATTCAGGACAGAGCACTTTTCAGCTTGGTTCCTTTCTAGATTATTCTCTAGTTTTTCYTGTTATTCTCAGCTCAGTTTTTTGTCACTGTTGTTTATCATTATTTATGAGCCTCAAGAAACAGCAATTTCAGCAAAATAAGACAAACTTCTAAGACCTGGAGCTGGCTGTCTGGTGCAAATTCAGTTGGGAAATGTGCTACTGCTGTTCACCAATCTCCAACTCCTCCTGTAAATCTTAATAAGGACTCRAATTTGGCAAGGAGGGATGCCCTTGGGAGAGCTTTAATGATTTGACAGCACTAAACATGTAGAGGACAAGTAGGATGCTTTGTCTCCAGACTTGTAAAATGTAAAGCGTTGTGGAGTCTTGTCAAGTTGCAGACTTTAGACGCTATAAATAAGGGTAATGAGGCATTGAAAACAGAAGTGGAGAACTTCAAAACTCTTTATCATCAAGGCAAACACTTTTTGTATCATTAACCTAAAATTTCACAGAATGAAAATAGATCAGAAAATCTTCAAGTCATCAGATTGAAATAAGGGGAGGAAAAGTAAGGACTTGGTTGCTAGATTTACTTGCTTTTTTGTTTTGCAGGGACCACTGTGAACTTCTACATCATGAAAGAACTTGAGATTTGTGTGCATATCAGAGATTGTTTTTATTTTTTCACTTGTCAATTTACTTTCTCAAACAATATAGATAATAATATCACCTGTGTGTTTCCCTGGGGAATTCCCTTTTTATTACTTTTTATTTTTTAATGATTTCATAAGGACCTTGTTTTGTCATCATTTAGTCTTTTTGTCAAAATACTYATGCATGTTTTTCAAACAGCTCCTTTTTGCAACTCTGCCTCTTCATTGCARTTGCAATAGCCATAAAATAGAATTTTCTAAAACTGGAGAACAAGCTGATATGCTTCATCCTGCAGAGCTGCAGGCTATTTTTCRTGATTGTACATATATTGTGTTGATTATGATGAATCCAAACGATTTTTAAATAGGAAGCAAAAAGGGGAGAGAGGGGGAAATAATCTGCCTTCTGCCAGCCAGCAGAAGCTTGTGAAAGAGATTAAAGATGAATATGTCTTACGAAATTGTAACTACTCTGACTTATACTGAGGTGGGGAAGCATTTTCCCTCTTTTACTGGGGTATTGCTTTGCTATTTTCTTTAAAAAATTTGGTAAAGATGTATTTGTACTGCAAAATATTGAATCTTTTAAAGCATGTTGCTATTTTTGTGTATTCAAATTACATATTATGGAAAATTACTGCACTGTAGCTACTGCAAATGTGGCTTATTAAACAGCTCTTGCCATTCTGAGCTGTCCTGTTATAATGGCTCAGTAAGGCAGGAGCACGTACACCACTGCATCAGAAACAAAAGGGAAAAATATTATTCAGCAAACTAGAGGTAGAACAAATGAAAAAAGAGAGATCTCAGGGCTTTCAAGACAAGGACATTTCTATTTCTTAAAGGGATTGATGCATTTGCTTGTACTTCATTTCCTTAGGGATTATCATTACACGCAATTTATGCAGATCCCACAGACAAACAATTGTGTAACCACAGAGCCTTGTGGTCTTTATGTTGTTGGTGCTTTGTGTCTACAGGCTTGACCACAGCAAGCAAGGCTGGCTGCAAGCTACAGCAGCATGTAGCAAATCCTGATGTCCTGGGGTTCAGAGAACGTTATTATGGAACAGGATTCAGCTGTCGAAGCTGCTGCTCATTATTCCATCAGATTGCTTAATTTCTCCAGCCTCCATTTGCTGCAGCATTTAGCAAAGAAAGATTTCCCACTGACACCAGCCTTCAAGAGAACTTTATTTGAGGAAACAACTGGTGGTTGCTGCAGAAGCAGGACCCTAAAGAAGATACTGGGAATTTAAATTTCTGGCAAGAGTTTTTAAAATAGATCTCATTTACACTGAATAACCCTAACATTAACATGACTCAGCTTTTAAAGTGATTCCATTAAATTACATTAATTTCAATAGCTAACATCCTTTCTGAGAATAAAAATGTATTAGTTTTAATTAGCTCTCTGCCAAAAGTGAAATAAAATAAATAGAAACAAGTCGACTTTTATTCTTCCTAGGAGTGTTCACAAATGCACATCAGCTAATCCACTTTCAAGTCACACTTTTGGTTAAGTCAGGTTCATTTTCCTGATTGCCCCTATTTAGACAGGTCTTTGGAAATGGGCTCCAGTTGCAAACCTCAGGTTAGGATGTGAATATAAATCAGTGAACTCTAAGCCTGCTATTGGGATACTGCCTGGGTCAGACCAACATAGCTTTGCCCAGTTAACCTCTTTTACCCTTCAGCAATGCCTTTAGCATCATTTCACTGTTATTAAAGCTGCCCTTTTCTGTAACTTTCTGAGCAAAAAGACATTGGGCTTGTCTGAGGTAAAGCCCAGCTGTGGCTAATAGCAGGGCTAGTGGTACTGCTGCTGAGGAAAACAGCAGTGACTGCAAGAAACACAGATAAAATTGACACTGAGACTCTGGCACAGTAAAGATTAGCTTCCAGTGAAAATTACTCCCTTGTGTAAGCCAGCAGTGAGACCATCGGAGGGATCATACTGCTAGCATCTCCCCCACAGAAAGAGAAAACAAGGAGTTTTATTAATCTTTTTTTTTTTTTTTGGAAAAGGGAAGCTGATAGCCTGCCTCCATTCCCCAGAGGTTCAAATCTGACATTTTAAATCCTTGTTTTCATTGCAGCAGACACATCCGGCAAATGCACATCAGCAGTGGCAGCAGCACCTTGCTCTGTCTCAGAAAGACCTCTGCRCTTTCTGACAGGCAAATTTCGTGCCCTGGCAGTGCCTGCTGCCAGTCTGAGAGCCAAGGCACCTCCTTGCCTGCACTCAGCTTTTGTTCCCTGTGTGCAGCATGCCAAAGGCAGAGTTTTCCARCAGAAGAAACTGTCTGAAGGACTCCTAGGACATGGATGAAAGAGAGATCTGAGGCTGTGCAAGCAAGTGCATGGGGATGGGCAAGAAATAGCATAAGGATTCATCTCAGCTTGGAAAGGGAAAAAGTKGAGTGGTACAACGAGATTTTGTGTCTCCCATGAGAAACAGAACAAGAGGCATTGCTGCTGGGCATCTGAGGAATTTCTACACCTRGTGTAAAAGGGGATTTGATTCCCATTTCTGACCTACAAAAATTCAGGTTGAAAAGGTAATAGRTGACTTCAGGCCAAAGCTGTTCTCTCCAGAGATAACATGGGCTGAGTTCAGACTCAGAGATCTCTTCCCATCCTAAATTCTGCACAACTGTAACCAATTCCTCTGACCAAGTGYTGACTTCTCCAACAGACCACCTGAACAACCCCCCAGCAGTGCTGTTGTCCTCATTTGATATAAAAGGGATTTAGGATTACTAGCTTATATCCAGGCACAGACACTGCAGGCAAGATGACTCATGTTGTCTATCATTAACTCAAGAGACTTGGAAAGATCTAAGCAATTCCCAAATTTGCTCTGAGGACRACTCAGAGGTGAGTCCTGTGGGACAACACACAGGGTTACACAAGTACAGCACTGCCTACCCCATGATTGCAACCCTGTCTGTGGGAGGTCCACACACATATCAATATGAATGACAAGTAGGAATAGCTTTAAACTGAAAAAGGGCAGGTCAAGACTAAAAATTAGGAAGAAATTTTTTATTGTGAAGGTGCTGAGGCACTGGCACACATTGCCTGGAGAAGTTGTGGATACCCTTTATCTGGGGCTCCATCAAGGGCAGGTTGGACTGGGTTTTAAGCAACCTGGTCTAGTGAAGGTCCCTTACAACCCAAATCACTCTGTGAATCTATGATTTTATGACTCTATGATTCTATGGTTAAAGGTGTTTTCCAACCAAAAAAAGTGATTCTATGATTTTCACATATTTCATGTGAAGACAGCCTCTGGGCTCTGCTTCTGCTGCACTCCTTGAGCTCTTTTTGATGAYGGTACAGGCCAGACCCTGATGTTACCATTGTAACTCCTTCCTTTTCCTTGCATAAATGCTGCTTTAGATCAGTGTCAAATGTTCTTTTGCAATGAGAATCCTTTTTTGTCCTCATGTGCCTGGTTCATGATTGCAACTCTGAAAAACAATAAGGAACTGCATGAGGATTGAGGTTATTATGACTGTGAGAAGCTTGTGATAGAGTCTGAAAAAATTTTAATCGCTAATTAGTTCCTGTTCTGGTGACCCAGAAGCTGAAACTTTTWAAAAATAAATCACATTTATGTAGCTGATACATTTTGATGCTAATAGTAAATGTCAGCTCAAAATAAAAAAACACAATAGGATTTTGCAAACCTGTCCAAATATCTTTGTATTACAATAATATACATAACTGCTTTCAGGGAAAGAATTAATGTGSTTTAGTCTCTGGAGCCTTCAGCATGGCCTAGTCAGGTTGAGTGATGTACATAAATAGTGCAGATAGATACATAAATGCAGGCACAGTTATTGACACGTTCCCTGCTTGCTCTCAGGGGTGAGGTAACTGGGTTTTGACACTAATCTCTAATTTCTTTTTTCTCAAGCAACAGTCTAATTACGTGTATTTTATTCAGTTCATCGGTGGGTATACTATTAAATTTCTGATTCCTTTCATACAGTCTCTCAATTTGAGCTTATTCCACTATGCATTACATACTGACATGAAGACAAGTTTGCTTTTGCTGCTGCTGTTTGCTTCACTGGATTTAGCCCTCTGAATTTCATACCAAGAGTTACAGGAATTATGGTGGCAGAAGCTGATTTCAAGAACACATGGGCAAAAATACATCACATAATTGCGCTGATAAAAAAAGATGTAAAGCAAAGCTAAAAGAAATTTTGAGAAATGTTCCTAGATAAAATGCTATAAARTAGGGTGGAAATTGACATTTAAAAATATATATAATACTATTAAAAGTTTATTTTTTGAATTTTAAAAATAAAAACATTTTTTTCTGATATTTTAGGCTTTCAAGTTTTCAATGGTTGGACCTTGACAGATTTAAAAGCAAATTTGTGCAGGCAGACCAGATATTTTTAAGCAAGTTCTGAAATTCAGGATGATCTTTTGCTTMACTTACTAAATCCTCAGTGCTCAGTGTAGCTTCTATTCAGTTGTAAATTTCCTATGCAGAAGTAATTTATTATTTTTCTACTTCTCTATCTGTTTTTGTTGTTGTTCTTTTAAGTACAGAGACAAAACTTATTTCTCACCTTCTTATTTAAGTCTTCAATTGTTCTGGAGAAAACCTGAAAAGATGGTTTCTGTTCCCTCCACAAAGACTCAAAAATCAAAATGAATTTGAACTGGTTCCCCAAATRTAGTTTTCTAGGTCTCATTTTTCTCTATCAGTTCAGACTCCACCCTGTGAAGGGCTCTCAAGGGAGCTTAATTCTTATCTGGCAGCCAAATGGTTCCTCTCTTTCTCACCTAATTCTGTGAGGAAGACTGGAATRCACAGTCAAAACATAACGAGTAGGATTTCTTTGCATTTCTCTYTTCAGAAAGATTTATAGTTTAGTGCTCTTCCCCTCAGATGAATTTGCCTTTCCTACACCATGCATACTCATTTTGCACTTACTGGAGTGTTTTCCACAGGGAAGTTCAACAAYGTTTTTCATGGCAGTAGCTTTGTGAAAAACTATACATGTATGTGTATATGTATTTATGCAATTGATGTAAACCAAAATCTTGGAATTTTTCATGTTAGCTACGATGCTAAACACATGCAGACATTAATCTGGTTACTGTTTGTTTTGMCTTTGCTTTGTGAGAATAAACTTTTGACAGTAGCTGTTGCTTCTTCCTGACTCAGTGATTTAACATCTCAGGAAATGTTTGTTTAAGAACCTGTTTTCTCAGCTACCTGGAATTGATGATACCTTGGAATAAGACATCATAAGTGACATCCTTTCCTGTGAAAGGCATAAAGTAAAGCAAATCATTTACTTGAAATGTAGGAGAAGTTAAACAATGATTTATTCTCTTTTTTTATGAAATGGCTGCAATATGCAGCCTTGCTCTCTTTTGGGTTTTTGAGTGTGTGTCATGAAGGGGGAGGCAGAAATGTGACATTGGAATCCCAGGTTAGGAGTGGTGAAGGTAAGAGTGGTTTGTATTTGTTAGCTCTCATATCTCAASTTTAATTCTTGAGGAAAAAAAATTACCCATATGTAATTTCTACCAAAAATGAGCCTCATTTCAGAAGTCAGACTTTGTTTTTAATTTTCAAATTCCTTTTTTTTTGGATGGGCCCACCTGTTTAAACATATTTCCAGTGGCCACAAAAATTTCCTGAGGTTTCACTTGATACCTGAATCAATTTCTAACTCTTCTCCAAAGGGTTAATGACAGCTCCACTTTGCCTGTAGAACTGCTGATGTCTCTTTGACAAAAAAAAAAAAAAAAAAAAAAAATTTTACAGCCAGGAAATAAAAGCTGTCACTGAACATGAATGCAAAGTGGGAAGTTAATATTCAACTACTAAGAAATCATTTACCTATTGTGAGTGAAGGACTCTATGAGGAGTGGTAGGGCATAGTTCAAACCTTGGTACATAACCTTTTATGCAATGGAAATATCAGTTTCATACAAATAGACATTTTGAGAACTCATCTTTAAACACTTGCTATGAGAACAATACGTGAACCTCACTCTTGATGGAGAACATGCACAATGAGATCTAATTAACTTTGGGGTGATGGTGGTTTTGGACTGCTGGGATTGAGGGACAGCAATAACAATACAAGAATAAAATATTTGTGAAGGGCTCTCAAGGGAGCTTTTGGCTCATCATTTTGAGGATTTGAGCAGCAAGAAAAGGAAAATATGCAGTACTAGCCATGGCCATCATTCAGTACCACTATCAGCATAGAATCTTCCTTTCATTCATTTTGAAGTAGTTGAAGTAGTTGTTATTCTTTTTTAAAACTGGTTTCTCGTGATAGAGAAAAGATCAAGGGCTGGATCTCTAGGAAGATGTGCACATAATTCAGGAATAAAAAGGCCATCCATTTGGGCACTTTATACAGACATGGCCATATGGTTGCATTGTCAGCATGGTGAACTGCATCTGGAACTGCAAGAAGCCTGTGCCCAGCTGCCCCACACATCCACGTGCAACATGGGCATTTGTATTCATCAATAATAGAAGAATAGTGTGTACATCTGTAAAAACTGTGAGTGTATATTTATGATATCTATGTTAGCATTTCTGAGTTATGGCTCCTGCCTCMACTTTAGGCCTTTTTAGATGTATTAGAAATAAGATTTGAGTCCTAACTACTTGCAGCTATATCAGAAAGCATACAAAGATGGGGCAAACACCARCTTGTGTATAAAGCTACCTGATAAACTGTTCTCATTTTTTGGCCTTCTTTTCTGTCATAGCAGTTGGAYCTTTGAAATTAGATTAACCATTCTTAAACAGAATTAATGYTTATTTCCAGATTTATCCAGTTCTKTACTGCAGAATTAAAGCTTAACATGAATGACAGAGGAAACCTGGCAAAGTTTCTCAGAAAACTTCTATCAACACTGAGATCACTTGCTTAGACTATGGATTTTCTCTCTGAAATTATACAGCTGTATACCAGTCCATTCCAATAACTCAGATGTGTGAGCACTAAGTTGTGAAGCAGACAATCGAGATCTCAGAGGCAAAAATGAGAATCCCTAACAGTGTTTCTGAGGTGTTAAAAAGAGATTTTCTTTGATGGTATACATGTTGTTCCATGGATAAAGTGTTGATATCTCTTCACTTGTACTTAAAGTTTGTAGGTTGTCTTCCAGCTATGCTTTGCTGCAAATTTAACTGAAAAAGATAAAGGACATTTTTGTTGTCCTAACCATGCATCATTGCACTCAAAGATTTGCATGTATTGAAGTTCTATGCCCAAATATCCAACGTATGCCAAATGTAGTATAGTGACCAAATGTTAAACTGTGATTCTACAGTCTCTTTATGTTATTGAAAAGTAGATACTGAAACATAAGTAAGTAGAAGCCAGGAATTTTTTTTTTTTTAATAGAACAGGTCAACAATGAGGGACAATAGAAAAAGAATCTGATTTTTGCCTGAGGTCCCATTTATTTTGGGGAAGTGAAGTCATCCTTGTTGTCAAGTGGTTAATTTTGCTGGTTGTTTTAATTAATCTCCACCCTAAAAGCCTAGTGCATATGTCTATTTTTATATCATTACTAGGTACCTTCACGTTTTCCCCCAGGTCTTCTCTAGATGCCTAAATGCATCTGTTACTGGTAGGAGTTTCAGTGGTTTTTCACATAGATCTCAACAGCATTGAACCCAACTTGGAAGCTCAGAGTGTCTCATTGATAGCTTTTCCCATAAGTCTAATTGATCCATTGAGCTGATTTTCTGTGGCCTTGCCATTTTCTAAAAATACAGCACACTCCAGCTGCTGAGAGCAGAATCCCAGTCCCAGTGGAGTTAATTTTTATCTTTTTAGCAGCCTATTGTAAGAGACTGTATCAAAGGCTTCCAGGAGGTTCCAGTAAACTATTTTAACTGGCTCTTCTTCACTGACTCTTTTGTTAATGCAATAAAAGAATTCTAGTATATATAGGGCAGGACTTGCTTTTCTCCAAACTGTATTAAACCCTGCTCACTGCTGTTCATGTGTGCAGTTTGGTTACTCTATCTAGCTTTAATTAGTATTTCAGCTATTTTACCAGGTACTCAGGAAAATCTATCCTGACTGCAGTTGCTGGAATCTATTCTTCTTTCGATCTAGGTACATAATTTACTTCTTCCCAGTCTTCTGCAATAGAGCTGATTTTAATGAGCAACTACTTGTGGATAGAGTATCTGAAAACAATACTTTGTGTTTATTTCAGCCCTGCCCCCTGGAGAGACTTAATCTTCACTTACATCTAAATGAATATAAATGTGACTGATTAAGTGGACAATTAGTGTTGTTTATGAAATTATTTTTCAAGTGTTTGCAGTTYCTTACCCAGGTCAGGTTCTGCTTTGGGATAGCAAAGGTCTCTTGGCAAGGACAGTTGGTCTGACATTTAAGGCCATGCTCAGACCTGGAGGCTTAGGTGGACGCTGTTGCCAGCTCTGGTAAGGACTTTCTGTATGATATTTGGCAAATCACTTTTGCTTGCCATACATCTGCTCCCTTACAAGCACCACCATGCTCACCTTATTTACCAGTGAGCTACTAAACACTGTGGTGAGAAGGATTTCTGTGACACCCCTGTCCCCCTTTCTGGACAGCTTGTCCACGCTTAGGGCTGCTGTTCCTGCATCAGGGGAGAGCTTAAAACACAATGCATTTTGTTTAGGGTGGAATTTTATGGGTTTGGTCCAACCTTAACCTAAGCTTGGTGAAAACATGGAGTCGCTATGAAGACAGTGGAGTTGAACAAGGTTTTCTCTTATACAGCTCTTATGACAATTTTCCTCTAACAACATTTCTGGAGATTCTTGATGTGTTAATTCTGYTTCAGTTTTCTGCATGAAGCATTTCCTTTCTTACACAAAACAAGTCCTCTAGGTCACACAAACACCAGATTGATCGACACAGGGACCTCACCTCATGATAATGAAGAAATCATCAACACCAATTCAAATTCAGATTTTCATCTCAATCTTTGGATAAGATGAAAACAACAACATTAATTGCTTTGGCAGTGAGATTTTTTTTCTCAGGCAGTAAGAGGGGGAAGTGCCAGTGAATTTTAGTTATAAAGGTTTGAAGACAAACTGAACAACAATAAAATAAATTTATAAAGAGCTCTAAAGACAAAGTACGAGCCCTACTGAATCTACCTTTACTGCTTAATACCTARCATTTTATATACTCTAGAGAGAGGATTTAACTRGAGTGTTAAAAACCTATGTAAATACTCCCCCAAACTCTCCTTTTTATGCAGAGCACCTTTSCATGCTCATAACACGAATAGGATTTTGCATGTATACCTTCTGTGCAAAGCTTGCTAAAGATCTGCTTGTATTTCATTCAAATGTTGGGTATGTTTGTTCCAGTCTTTTCCCCTGTGTGTTCTAATGATTTTTATTTTCTCATTACAATACCTTTAATAGTGCATTGGTCTCATGAAAGCAGTGGAGGGCTGAGCAGCAGAAATCTCTCTTTTCTAGCTCTCAGGGCAGCGTGCCTGGGAAGGTCATTTCTGCAACCTACCTGTGGATCAGCAGATGGCACTCTCGCAGGCAGTATATCAAGKAAGAAACCCTATTTGTAAAAAGGGAAAAGAATATGTAACTCTCTTTACACTTCTGCGTTTTTGTTATCTCACCAGGTCACACCATTCTGTTGCCATATTTTTGATACYGACTTACAAATTTATTTTCCAGCTTCTGCTCCTGCTCTCTGTTCAAATCAGTTTGTCTTTTACATATGTTTCTAAGTCTATGACTTTCACGTTTCCTTTTAACTTTCTTCTCCTAACCTGAAACTTAACATTGTCCAAATTAAATGGAAGGTTTATTTTACTCCATTTTTTTTTGCCTCTGACTCAGAATGCAATTTTGCTTTCTTTGTCTCATTTCAAGCAGGTGTTAAAGCTGGATGTTTTCCCTTCTTTCCCTCATCATTCCTGTTTTTTCCTGATTCCTATCTTGACCAGCACTGCACAAAAGCTCACATATGGCTGAATTTTAAGTAGAAGAACCTCTCCACTGACTTCTCTCAAGCCAAACTAAGTGCAGTACGAGTGCAAACTGGGTGCAGTGTGGTGCAATAGGTGATGGCAGAAGAAGGCCAGTCCTGTCAGACCAGCTTGGAATTGCAATTTCTTGTTCAAGAGGAGCAGTGTGTCTAGTAACAGGCAGCTAGAGGGACTGTCTGTAGCAATGTACCCGACTGGGTCTGCCTGGGATGGAGTTTTA
>CADDXX010000030.1:2709270-2739845 GCA_902810485.1 Alauda arvensis
TTGTGGAACAGGTTTTGGTTGGTCACTTCTTTCCTTTCCTGTCAACCAGTCTCTCAGTCCTCATCTTTGCTTTGACAGGTCTTCTCTGCAGTGATAAATTTCCCCCATTAGAAATTAGTGCAKAGCCTGCAATTCAGTATAATAATATGCAGACAACACATCATCTTGTACAGGAGTCTGAGCCACTTCCCCTTCAGTGGCTGTTTCCTTCCATTTTCAGAGCAATGCATGTAATTTAGTCTGTGTGACTCCYATCAGCTGCAAAGAGTTAAACCCACATGTAAATCTTCAAAAATCTGGGGGTGCCTTGACAAGTCTGAGATTATCYATCACTCTAATCAGCCTGATAAATCTGATTACACATCTTTCAAATAAATAATGATGGGTTTAGGTAAGCCTGGAGCTTTTACTGTTTTTCAGTCTGTATCTATCAGCTGAAATTTCATGTGCACTCAGCAATTGTTGTTCTGTTAAGAATTCTGATTTTGCTGGCTGCAATAACATTCATTTGAATGCTATGGATGTCAAAATTTCTTTGTTTCTCCTGCAGAGCTGTTAAATTTTAAGACAGCATTAGCTGAAAAACTGTCATTTTTCAGAGAATTTTATATCTGATTTTTTTTTTTCTTATTCTCATTCTAAACAGGTTCTGGAAACATTTTRGGTTAAAGTAGCACTTTAAAAATTGATGACACTATAGAAAAGAAATTCTCTATCACCTAAAATTCATATTYGAATATGATTAAGTTATAAAATTACTTAGTATCATGATTTTTCCCTATTTTTCCAAGTTACCAAGTCTGAGTTAATTCAGATTAAGCTGTTTCMCCTGTAATTCCTGTATGTGTCCAGAGCTGAGGTGTGTGAAATAATCTGCAAGCATTTTTACACATCTGTATTTAGACATGACTTTTAGACATGTCCATTTACAGAATCACTGCTATGATGTTTTTTAATTTTACATTCATAAACAAGTGGATAACTTTCTAATATTATTACCAAAGGTCTTTACAAACAAAATTGATGTTACTGGCGTGAAAGAAACATATGTTTTACAATCTTATAATGTTTAGTAAGTGAAACAGAGTTCATCCTTTGCCACATTAGAGCCTAAYCCCACAAAAAAAGTTCCAAAACTTTTTAATATTGCACATACTTATGCAGTACCTCACTCAGGGACACAGGGGTGGGAGGAGAATGTCATTAACATGAAAAACAATGGGAGGGTGAGAGTCAGGAGAGTGTCATGCGTGTCAGGCACTGAGGAACTGGCTTCAAATGCAGACTGTTCTAGCTTTGCATCCAGAACTGGCAATCCTGGGAAGAATTTGGGCCTCTGATTGTCTGTCTCATCCAACTGGCATCATAAATTTTTTAGTGAAAAGATGCATCTTGCTAGTAGCATTGTCAGGCTCCAGAGCAACTGAGAACAGTCACTAGGAGTGCACAAAGAATCCCTGATGAGATGCACAACTAGTGACAGTCTTGGCTGAGGCCTTTATGTGTTATAAAAATTATAAATGTTCTTATAAATGGTGAAGTCAATGAGAATCTTAATATTTACAAGGAGCTCTGAATCACACCTGCAGAGAGCAGCTCTGCAGAGCAGCTCAGCAGTGCTGCAGTCGGGGGAAAGCAGGCACTAAATCAGTGACACCACACTGTTCTGTAGTGCATGATATTATTGGAAGCATAAAGCTCTTATATAAAATGTAAATGTGGTGCCTGGRGACCCATTATTAATAAAAAGCAACAGTCATTTATATTTTTGAGATATCAGAGGTATTGACTCCAACAGTCTGGGTAAAATCCAAACTGGCAAATACTTATCTGAGGCATACAAAGCATTCCTAATGAAATGCAAAGCTGATAGCAATTCAAGTTTTTCTGTATTTTATTACAGACATCAATATAAGCTTATCTGAGTGGAGTAAGTACACATACTTTCAAGTAAAATTAGACGTCATATCCCAAGAAGGTGGAAGAAACATCGAATCTATCTGCCTTGCTGAGTGATCACACTTTATAGATAAGCTTTTCATGTTGAAAGGATGTGAAAATTCATGTTCATATAGATGTTTGTATTGTATTTCCCCTAAAATGCTTAAAAATAAAAAAGATGTGAATTTGAGCAAGATAGAGAAGGTATTGGGGGAAAGCAATATAATTTAAAAATAGGAGAATATATATTTTGATTTTTAACTAGATTTAAGACAACTTTAGAAAGTGCAATATTCTCCATATAACTTCCCTCCACATGTTTCACATTCTCTAAATCTTTCCATTAATTTCTGGGAAAATATCTGTTGTGGCAACCAGAATGGATTCAGGTGCCCAGATAAGCTGTAATCTAGGTCTGCCTATCCTCAAAAGCTGAAAACCTAGCAACACCCRCATTTTGGAACATTAATTTCTCCCAGGGGTCTAAACACAGTCACCAGTGTACACTCAGAAATAAACCAAATAAGACCTAGMTATTTATCTGATATTTAAAAACCATTGGCAATCAGGAACTGAGGATGGAAAGGCTCTGCTGAATTTTCCAAGAAAGAACACACCAAACCTAAACAACACAGTGTCTGTATGTTCTACACAGATGAGAGTAACTTTATTCAAACAAGAGAAAACACATTTGAGGCTCACTTTGATATGAGCTGATGCAGACTCCCAGCCTATATTTTCCAGGAGACAGTCCTAACCTCAGTAGATAAGACTCATCCTGCATTAAACGCAAGACTTCTGGAACCAGGGAAGCAATTGGCATGGAGGCTCCAGTGAGATTATGAGCCCCCCAAAATCTGTTGTCAGTAGAAGAAAAACTTTCCATTTTACTTCAGTTCTTTCCTCTTTGACAAATATTACCCAGCCTTTTTCTGACCTTCATCACAGATGTAATTTGTTAGCATTTATAACAACGCAGATGGGTCTGCCAGTCTTTCAGAGAAACTTTGTCATACTGCRTTTTGCAAGGGCTGAAAGGCTTCTGGAAATTAGAAATGTCACCTACAATGTCAAGTTGAGTTAAGTGTCCTTTTGTGCTCATTCTCACTTAGTCACTTAGCCTTGGAGCTTTCCCTCTCTGCTGTCCTTTTGCAGCTGCAGTGGTGYTCACGTTGACAGGGAGAAATGACAAGATATGTAAAGGATGATCCCAACGAGGTCCTGAAGGCAAACAGAAGACCAGTGCTTGCAGAGACAGCAGCAAGAATAGTCTGATTCACTGGAAGGTTTCAAGGGAGGAAAATCTACATGTGCAGAGAATATGTTGAAATGGTCGTGGTGCTGACAGTCTGAATAGGGAAGGAAATGAAATTTATGAGTCATTGAACATCCCAGGTGAGTTCTGGTGATTTTCTGATCAGCACAGCTGTTCCCACATGCTTTAGGCACTGTTCTCCCACTCAGTGCTCACTCTCTGCATTTTCTATGAGGTATCTCCTTGATGCTTATTAAGGTTAACAAATTCATAACCAGTGATATGGTTCAAAGGCTACCAAGACCTCAGGGTTTGGGTGACAGGACTCCAGAAATGCAAGTAAGAGGGTTAATGAGTGATAAATCTAAATGAATGCAGGCAGACARAGAAGCTTCCTTATTTTAGTTTTAATAATGACAAAAYGAGATAAGASCCTAAGTCTAGATCTGTACTCTTTKTTGAGTGCAGAGGTCYTGCAAGCCCATGATCTAACCTTGGTTTTGAATCCCTCTGGAGGTAAATCTGGGATCATGGCTGGAAAACCAAAAAAACTCTAAGGCAAGGGAAGACACAGAACTTGGTCCTGCTCTGTCCTTCAGGGCTTGCCAAAAGGTGACCCCTTCTACTGTGTATGAAAATCAAGTGTCCAAAACTACTTCTGTTGCCAGAGTAGGCTTTGGTTCCTGAAGAGGTCAGGAATCATGACATCACTCTGGAGTGTTTTGTTGTGTCTGGTCTCAGTGAAGAACCAGAAACACACATAATTTCTGCTGAAAACCTAGAGTGCTTAAATATTCATATCCTATACATTTTTAATGTAGAGACCAATTTACTGAATTTAAGTTCAGTGAAAAACATGATCCTCACTGGGGAAAGCTGAATAGCCACAAAAGAGAGGGGTGGAGGCTTTTACATCTCATTGGAAAAAGAGCTGTTTTCCAGCCAAATATAAGGCAGCCCCCAGTGTACCAAAAAAACATTTATTCACAGACTGAAAGAAAACTCTCTAAATAAGATGACTGAAAGTTTGTCTCCTATTTAGGAGGGAAAAAATAAAAGAAAAAAAGGTGTTTTGGGTTTAAAGTTTCAAACTGTTTTGTCCTTCACAAGTGGCTTCAAGATTTGGCATGGAAGATTCTTGCTGTTCAACACCTGTAGGTAAAGGAGGAAAGCCACAAGGCACAAAATGACAAATGTGTGTTTTGAGAATGGAATCCCTCCCTTTATACCCCCCATGCCTACCCCAGGATTTACCCAAAGGTCCCTAGAAGTCAGTGGAGATAAATAGGCCCATCTWAGTGCTGAATTATCACACTAAGACAAGATGAATTTCACTTTAGAAATGCATCTCCCTCCTGACTCATCTGTAAGAGAGCCTCAAGTGGTTAGTTTATATACACCAATGGGATCAGCTCACTAATTTAGACATGTAAATTTAGGAATCTTTGTGCAGACACATAGGTCAGCCCTAAAACACAGGTGTCCATCACATGCAGGGGTCCAAGGCACCAATATAGTCAGCAATTATGGCCTAATCAGTGCAGCTGCTGGAGTGTGGAGATGAGTTCACGTCACTCTAAAGTGGGTGTGGATTCAATTGCTCACATGGCAGTGCCTGTTGCAGTCACAGCTGTGACTTTCCATYTTGCAGCAGGATCTTCTGCACAGCATCTTCTGCAGGTCCTGTGTTGTATCTGTCAGCTGAATGAGGATGTCTTGGACACCACCACAGAATATCTCCAATAGCACTACAGGTCTGAATTTATACAATTGACCTCTTCCCCTGGTGTCTAGCAGGCTGAAACCTATTGACAARTTGTCCATAAAGCACAAGGGGAGGTGAGGCCCCAAGTGTCCTTCTAGGGGCCTTCATTTAGGTGTCCTTAACACTGAACTCAGTTGTTACTCTGTGTTTTCTCAGCTGAATCCCATCATGGGAGCTTGTGCCAGGTATTTTGTCCTCAAGTCCTGCTTTCACAAAAAGCATTATGGAAGTTTTGGAACACTTCAGTAGAGCTGAAAACCCGTAAAAATCTATGATTTCCAGCTTTAGGTCTGTGAGCTTTGGGGTCAGACAGAGCTCTGTGACAGTGCAGGTAACCCCTCACTGCTGGACCTGCTGACATAGACCCCAGGCAGGGGTCTGCTCATGTAAAYAGATTTTTGCACTTCAAGTAGATGAGCAGGAAGAGCTGAAAAAGAGGTAAAAGTGCTCAAAATTACAGCTGCATTAAGGGCCAGAAAATGTCTGTTTCTGTGGCTGCTCTTCAGAATGAGGRAGCTGGCACATATGGAGCTTTACTTGACAAAGGAGATTTTCTCAGAGGCAGAGCCCTGACCCTTYTGCCACAAGTCTCTGTGCCCTAGGAGTGCACAGTGGCAGTACTGGGACAACAGGAACCAGAACTAGGAGACCCACCTACTATTCATTAAAGAACCACTGAATAAATGGAGTTCTGGGATGGTGGTTTTCATTCATTTSGTATTTTTCTGTTCTTTCTCAGGAAAAGAAAAAATAAATCCCATTAYCTTTATTTTTCCTTGGGGAGACAGAGACATCCTCTTAATCACAGARGTTTCCCTTTATCTTAGAAAGAAAATATTAGGAAAGCTACTTTGCTACTGCTGCTTCATCTGTATCTGCCCTGTCTTCTGTACTGAACATCTGAGCTTTAAATTTGCTTAGAAACGTATACATACATAAGTAATGCAGGRAAATGACAGTAACATGACTGAAAGCTGGAACACAGACAAGACAATTGGTTTCACTGTATCTTTGTCTGCTAAGGTGCATTAATCTTGCAAAAGCAAAATGATATTAATGGTAATTTGAAAGAAAGAAGTAGGTTACTTTCAGACTGATTTATTTCTCTGGGCAGCCTCACTGTATGCTGGTGCATTTACAGCTACASTCCAAGGACAGTAATGTATGCAACTGCTGGCAAGCCAGGTAGCCAGATACATTTTCAGGCTTGAGAGACAGATGTCCATTTTGCCACGACTTGTTTTTKCAAAATAGTTTCTTTTTATTTTCAACATCTGTTGACAGAACTCTAAATATAGGAATTATGCTAAGTCTTTGCTCTGACTACAATGCTTTTGTGATATGATCTATTGCAGAAATATCAAGCTGAAATTGGATCAGGAAAGCATACTTGCAATTTTGAGCTATCAAAACGATGTAGTGTTGTTATACAGTATAGTTTCGGAAAATATAGTGACAAAAAAGATTGCTGTGGCTATTTTTTAGTTGTGGGAATATAAAAGTAGAGGCTTGCAAGGCTTCTTTTTTCCAATACTGCAATTTGAGACTTTATGTTGACCAAAGAAAATATATTTAATGGGAATGAAAAAAAGTACTTTTTAGAAGAATAACTTATAAGAACAGTTATTTAGGCTAGAATATCAATAGTCAGAGTTATTTTTCTTCTGAGGCAAAGATTCTGAAATGGACAGTGCATACTTTGCCAATGTTCAGCACTGTAATGGGACCATTAGAGTAAATCACCACATTTGCTTCCCTGAGTGCCCATGTAAATGATTGCGTTAACGTCTCCTCCATCAGCTCGGCAATATTCATTACCAAAATGTGTGTTCCAGCTCCAGCCCACATCAAAGGARGCCTGATGAAGGAGATTTTGTGGAGTTCTGGGCTGACAGATCCCATAGCAGGACTGAGATGAGTAACTGAAGGGGGCAAATTATCACTGGAATCAGAAATTGGCAGTAATATGTTTCCAAAAMCAGGGTTGAATAGATCTAAGTCACTACTTATTTACCTGTACATGGATCTGTTTTCTTGTCCAATGCTCCAAGCCTATGTCACAGCAAGAGCTTACACTGAGCTATTTCAGTCTGTCCTGATAACWTGGTGTTTAAAAGAATGTGATGTTCTATGTTCATGAAAATTCAGTTTAAATATAGCTAAAGCTATAATGAAAATCATCAAAGAAATGTAAAGTTCCCCATAGAGTCACTCTTAAGTTAAAAAAAATCTTGCTAAAATTTAGTCAAGACCTGCATTGCTAATAAACCAGAATGTCATTTTGCAGCAGAATAARTAAAATGGAACAGTTTCTAATCCAATTTACATTTGAAAGAACATGTGTTAGATCTGCTCTTAAAACTTGGCCCATTCCCACTCAAAATGCTCACCAGTCTGTTACAAATTGTCTCAACACCACATTACATGTTTTACTTTGTGTAACTACAAGGTCTGGGTAAAGTCTAGTCAGGATTTTCCWGCTCTTTATGTATCCAAATCTTCTGGGAACCAGAGGCTGCAAGGAAGCATTCCCCAGGTCAGCCTTTGGGCTGTGAAATCCTCTCTCACCCCACATGCTCACTYTCCCAGCTGGAGAACTCCTTAAAAGATTCTGCATGGATTCCTGGACAATGCAGGAAGAAGCTGAACATACAGCAAAAGGCTCARTTTTAAAATTCATCATCTGGTTTGGTGTAAATATCTCTTTCGGACAACATAATAACCTTGCTTTAGATTAGATGAGATGGATTGAGCTAATGACATAAAATAAAATACACACATTGAAAACAAAAAGGAGTTCTCACATTTGCAATTTGACAGAGATGAATTTCACTATGGCATTTCTTCCTGTAGTCCGCTCACTTTGGGACAGGATTTTGCACCACGTTTTTCAAAATTTCTGCTTGTTGGACACCAAATATTAGGACTACTGATAAAAGAAATAGACATTTAATTYTCCTACCACACATACTGTGGGACATAAACTTGAGAGAAGGAAAAGACAGTATAGYCTGCAYAGTCTCTTMSATAATAACTTCATTAAATGCAAATAGGACTTCAGGGAGGACATTCTTCATGGTAAGGAAAGCTATGACAACGTGGTCTGAAGACAATTGCAAAAGTGTGCTGCAACAGYTGAAGGAGAATGAAAGGAGATCTTGGTCCTCATAAAATCTAAGTACTCTTAGTTTTCTKCCCCTTGGTTTTCCTTAATGATATTTTAAACCAAGCATTTTTTTATCAGTTACAGAAGCTGGGCTCTAAAAAAAATAGAAATAATAAAGCAAATATCTCACTTTTAATTCCCTAGTTTAGCAGTATGATTTCTTGAGACATGCATRTAACCTCCTCTTTTTGCAATGCTAACTGAAAGTGGAAAAGACACAGGAACCTGGTTTATTCTGGAAACAGCAGGTAGTTTGATCTATTTTTACTGCAGATAATTTCCCAGGACACTGTGATTCTTATATTTTTAATCAAATGTGTGAATCGAAAACTGTGGTGTGACCTTTGGAAAAGACACTGCAGGACATCGGCTGAAGCTGTGAATAGTTTAAGTGCAAACAGGAAGTTGACTCAGTTGTTCTCTAACAAAAGACTGTGGTAAATTGTAGAGTTGGAGTTGCAGTTTCAAAACATTTTTAATTGCTGCATTTGATCTGCTATGCAGTATTGTGTGACAACAGCTAAGAAAGAAATGTCAGTGCCTATGTTCCAGCATAAATTTATACACTGTGAAAGAAAAGAACCCTGTTGATTCCAGCTTTTCTTTCTCTAATTATTTCAGATTTACCTGAATTACTTTCAGGTTAAATGGGGAATGAAGAGGTTCTGWGTCTTGTAAAGCATTTAAGTAGATGCATAATATCATTATTATTAAGTCTACTTATGATGAAAAAAAATAATWTATAGGGGAAATAAAATGAGAAGATATTTCACAGTGACCTATGTACCTGGGAAAACTCTCTTTGACAAATGGGGCGCTCTCAGGACAMAAATGTATTAATACTTACTCTCTTTGCTTTCAGTTGATTATCATGGTAACTTAAGCCTAAGAAAATTTCCAGAAGTTTCCCTTACAGGAGTGAAGTTATACATGYACTTAAGAGTAACTAATTTAATCTAATTGGAGGAAAAAAAAAAATCCGCTTCGTCATATTTTATAAGAGATTATTTTAGAAAATAATGCAAAAAAATGGGCCTACAATTATGGGCTCAAAATCTCCTCAAAAGTTTATAGAACATACAACTATTTCTACAGCATACCTTTAAAAGTCTCCCTCATTTACTTCCACAGAGGACAATATACCATATCAGKGGGTGCATGCTGCCTTTTGGCAATRTCTGTGATATATMCTGTGGGCATCCAAGTCTTCCCATAAACCATGACAGTGAGGCATAAATCCTCTGTGAGCAAACTCCTGAGAGATTTCCAGAGATATCCACTGATTTTAATGGCATCAGAAATGTGTAATCCCACTGGAAATTTTCATGCAGTAAAATAGATATGCCAGATAATAGATATGCTATTAAAAAAGAAACTGATTCTGTCTGAAAATGTGTTACCATTTTCTTAAACAAGGAGGGAATTTTGAAGATAGTTGTCATTAATTATAGAGATGATTACTTCTTTGTGGCTTGACAAACTTTTATGTTCTTACATCAATCAGGAGCTATGTTTTGATAGGACCACCAGAAAATGCATGTGAACATCAAATATGCAGATATTTATGTACTGATTCATTCTTGCCATTCTCAAATATCCGAGAGGAGCATGAATCCATTAAGTTTTTTGTATTTTTCCTGATGTCTTTTACAAAAAATGGCTTTTGAAACAAAAAACCAACTAATCAAACAAGCAAAACAAAAACAACAAAAGAAAACAAACCCCAAAAATGCARACTTTTCTTTATTGTAAATATTTGGTCCTTTATTTTCAGTAAATAAATAATGAGAACTTTGGCAAGAAGTTTTGCCAATTAGAATATTTGCAATGTAACACAATAGATAGGACCAAAAGCTTTTATACTTGTGTAGAAATTGCTTAGCTTTCAGTGGGAAAATTTTACTYGGAATGCATTATCCAGAATAAAACATCTTTTTTGTAGACATTCTAACTAACATTTAAAAGAGAGCATTCAGTTTCATAACTCATTTTTGTACCATATTTTAAAATTAATTTTTAATGTACAGTTTTGCCTGTCAGTGTTTTGCAATTAATAAATCTGGAAAGCTCTCTCTTTTCATTATGGTGTACTCCATTGTCTCTGTAATCAAAACATCTAATTTCAGAAATATCTGTTTAAAAAATTAACAAATCAGTTAAAAGTGCTGCAATCTATTCACATACATGAAATTTACAACAAAATTTGTTTTAGAGCATCTTTCATATGAAAATTCTGTGGTGGCAAGAAACTCATGAGATTAATTTCTATCAAGTTTCAGATATTTTCAGACATGGATAAAGGATTTTTAGTAATTTCTTTTGTACTTGGTCTAAAGGAAAGAATTGGAAGCCRTATTGGCCACTTTCAGCTTCTGCARGGAGAAAAAGACAGTGAAGAAAACTGACAGCCAGAAAAATGAGATAAACTACTCAGTAATTTTCATCTCGTAAGTAACTGTCACGATGCTGAGGAAAGGTTTTTCTCCAGATGAATAAATACAAAACAATACACCTGCATTTTTCCATGAAAAAGTCACAGCAATAATTGCACGCGTTGTCAATAGCTAGGATTCTGATTTCCAAAATCCTGACTGCAGTGAGAATTTTAATAAATGAAGTAAAACAAAGAAAGAAATGCAAAATGCAGACCCAAGCCTTTGACTATCCCCTCGTTTTAAGATCAAACAATGATTCTTGTCTGTGCTGTTATGCTACTGAAGGGAAATTCTGATGACYTGTGGCTTAAGACTGCTTCTCAAAAGTTGCATGGAACAATGGAAATGAGAATTTTCAGAGCAAGTMATCATTAGACCTAAACATCTCCTGTAAGTGTCACTGACAAAATATACATGGAGTGCAATGGAGCATAGTCAGTCCCCATCAGAGTGGGTGTTCTTCTGTTCTTCTTTGGCTTGAAGAATTCAAAATAAGAAGGCARAGGATTTAATAGAAGTATCAGAACYTGGAAAAGAATACCARTTTTCCATCWGAGGTTTCCAAATGAGGTTGAAATTCATTCTGTATAGATGCTGCTACTGTTCTGGACTGATCCAATTATTTCAGAACCTTGCTTGTTCTTCCATGCTTATCTTTCTTCCTTTTATTCTTTTCCTCACATCTTGGCCATCTTTTTCTGCCCCGAGTTCTTTGCCTTCTAGGTAAAGCACTCTGAGATATTGGACAAGTTAAAATTGCTCAGTTAGAGGGAAGGATCTGTTCAGAAAAGCCATCTGTGTTTTCAACATTGATTTCTGGTAAGGTCTGATACTGGACAAAAAGGCAAGGTCAGTCTAAGTTGAAAGCTGTTTTTGGTGGTCACAGAAGTTGATGTTCTTTAATCCAATAAAGCTACCAAAAACCACATAATAGGACAGGGTAAACATATCAGAATTGCCTGGACATTTTCCTAGTGAAATTAAYTTCTAAGTAATTTCATTTTCAGAGGAGTGATTTACCAATCTAAAAACTCAGTTTAGCTCTTGTTGAATAATGGACTTTGGAATCCACATATTTGGATTCACCAGATTCATGTCAATGGACTTCCCCCACCCTTTTGCAGAGTCAGGAGCCTTCAAGCCCCAAGTGCTTTTGCTGGAGCAGAGGTTCCTGAGTTACTCTTCTGCCTCTGTGTTAGAGATGTCTGGAGTCTGAAGTAGCTCTGTTTGAGGGTTCCCTGACTTGGAAATACTCAACTCTATTTAAATTGCCAAAACTTTTCAAAAGCTGTGAAACAACAGTTGACATTTTTGGAACAAGAAAGAGGCTGGGAATAGCTGAAAAGTGTAAGTTCAAGGTTGTTTTTAGAGAGCAATACTATGGAAGGCTGATWATATTTTAAACAAGCAAATAAATAGATAAAAACAAAGCAAAAAAAGCCCACAACAAAACAAAAAGCCAAAACCCAAACACCACATTAAGAAAAAAAAAGCAGAAAACTACTTATGACTACAAAATATTATTTTTTTTCATTATAAAATGTGATACATTAAAAGAATTAAAAGTCTCAGTGGACAGAAATACCATGTTTCAACGATTTCAAGAACATAGCATTCACCACGGGAATAGGCTCTTTATGAATAATAGTGTGTGACTAGGAAAAGAGAGGACTGCTGCTGTGGGCAGTCACATCTACCACAYTGAGTCCTCAAGTACCTCCCATCACAGTGAGATCCTACTGATTTGTTAGACACTATTGAGCTGGAAAAGATGACTTTAAGGTATCTCCAGACAGTTGCCTTGGCCATCAGGTCCCTTAGTGAAATATCTTTTCAAAGAATAYCTCTATCTCTCCTACTGTTCCTAAATGTGTTGTTTACATTAAGAAATTTATAATACTGACATTTWGCATTTGGCAGTGAAGTATAATGTTCTTTAGGTTAATTACACTTCCCACACACAGTGACAAGTACTCTAGGATATTGTCTATAGAACAGCTGGGACCTTTTCTGGGGTTTTTCAAAACCCTAAATCTCCTATGAGATGTGAACAACACTTAGTGTGGGAAATGCTTTATGGCAGTACAGAATGATRTGTTTAATTAAGTGCTGCATGCATACACCCTGCACTCCCTCAGCCCCATTGCAGCCTGTTCCTTGCTACTGAATGTGCTTTTTACATGAGGAGAGATTCAGCACTTGAAGAACAACTTCAAGCAGTCCATAGTCAATGACTTATGCACTGGATCCTGCTCCATTGAAATAATTGGAGTGACTTCCATTGACTTCAACAGGAATTGGATCATGGCCCTCAGCAAGTAATTTCAGTTCAGCAAACCTGCACAGATTGAGGAAAGGTTCTTGAAGCATGTGAAAGTCCCAAAGCTGAAGATTTGTTAAGAAATCTTTCTGAATCACTCTGAATAGGTAARGAGCCTGAGTATATGAACCCTTCCTGAAGAAACTTCTTAAATTTATTCAAGTAATGATGTCAAATTAAAAAAAAATAAGATGGTAAATATTGAAATATCAGTGAAACAAGTCATGATGCTTTTATATTGCTTTTCTTTTTACATAAAACATGTTTTCTAGATATTTATCAAAAGAAAAAAAAAACCAAAAACCCAAAAATCTTAACACACCTGCTGAAAGATGAGTCTCTGTACTTAGTAGTTTTAGAAACAGAAATGACAGGATTTAGCCAGCCCAAAAATGCAGCCTTTAGACAGAAATAAGAAAGGAACAATCATAGATTGTATGTTCTGAGGGTCTCAAGCAGSCCTGCCCTCCCTCTGCTGACTGCCSCTTYCTCTTGTGACTCCCTCATGTATCTTTTGACTTTCTTTGTGCAACTACCAACTGCAACTGATTGTGACAGCCAAGGTAAACCAGAAATTATTAAAAAGCTGTTTAGCTTCTCTTTAGCTTCCTTTCTACCCCTAGAAGTATATAAATATGTTTGACCCATCTGGTGTACTGACTCCTTCTGTCTTCTAAAGTAAATACTGGGGCAAAGTCAGGCCATACTCAATTTTATACTGCCCCATTGTAGTAACACARAATGTACCACATGATCCACACCCACTGCTGGAACTGCTTTTCTGCTTYCACTTAATTCTTCCTGTTTCATTGCCAAGTAGGTCTGTGTAAGAAAGGAAACAACTGCTAAAAGTCCTAAGAAAACCAAACTATTTTTACATGATGACAATCACAAAGTGATTAAATAAATGACTGCTGTTCCAACTTTAGGAAAATGATTCAGCACTGAAGCATTTGACTGGAAAACCRAAACAATTATTCACAGGTTGGCACAAATTTGGAATTGTATTTTTTTAACCATAATACCTGAAATAGAATTTGCTTTTTTCCATAATAGAGGTAAGGAAGAAATACACAACCATCTGAATCTTCAGACAGGCTTGTGTTTTAGTGCAGTGGGATGGCATTTTGACTGAAAATATTTATGATGTGAAGGTCATCAAGTCCCTGAGAATGGTGGAGAATAATTGGGGGATATTTGAAGATCAGWTTAGAACAAGAATGAGAACTGCTCTATCCATTAGACAATAAATTCCCTAAAAAAATCAGCTAAGTAGCTCCCATCACAGCATCTGAGCTGCCTAAGCATACCTCCAAAGTCAGTGGACAGTGGCATCTCAGTGGAACAGTGCATAAATCCAGACATTAACCTAATCTGGAACCCTTTGTGTGACACTGTGCACAAGACTGTCTAAACTCCTCTCTGTGATTTATGTGTCCAGTGTCATATAAAACTGGTGATTTAAGGTTTTTTGTTGGAKTTTTGTTTGTTAGTTTATTCTGACATTGTAGAGTTAGCACTGTACAGAGCAGGCTCTCATGGGTTTTGCATCTGTCCTCCACATTTTCCTTCCCTCTGAAACATTCTCCAGGGATAGTCAGGAACATTCTCCAGGGATAGAAATCAAACTCAGCTCTGCTGAAGGGTGACATGAACCAGAAGAGATAGACTTCATTGCAATCCCCTTTTACAGACATTGTTCCAGCTCTCCTTCTCCCAGTTGTCCTAGGGTGACTGTATGATGCTTCTATCCCCAAATCGTCTGTYCTGTCTGTGTTAGATATTGTGTTCTGTAGCTTTAAGACTGGTTCCTAGAGCGAAGRGGGTGAAAACAGAAGCGCGGAGTTTGTTTTGAGAGAAGCAGCTCCTCCTCCACATTTTTTYTCCTCCTGGAGGGTTTYGTCTGAAGCGGACAGACGGCGTGTGAGAGATCTTTTTTTTTAGTTAGTTTTAGTTAGCTAGGGCAGAGAAGTTCTCTGGACTGTTTTTTTTTTTCCTTTTTCTTGGGACTGTTTAAAGCTGTTCTTGGACTGAAAGATCTACTGGACTGAGAGAGCACCGGGAGAGCACCGGGAGAGCACCAGGAGAGCACCGGGCTGGGCCCAGGCTGGCATCTGCCAGCACTGGAAAAGAACTGAGGCTGAGCGAACCAGGCTCCCACGGCAAGGACTCTCTCTCAATTTTGCCAGGTTTTATTGTTTCATATTATTAATTTCTAGGTTTTAAGCACTTTCTTTTTGTTAAATAAGTAGTTTTTTCCACTCATCTCTAAGGAGGTTTTTTCCCGAACCAGTAGGGGGAAGGGGCAGTCCCAGCTTGCTTCCCAGAGCGAGACCTCCCCCATTTTGGGAGGTCTCCTCCCAGATTTGCCCTACACCAGGACACCAGTCACTCTGGTCAGTGTTGCTGCTTGCCACAGGGACAGGGCAGGTCAGAGCCTAGCACCAGTGGGAGCAGGCAGCCACCCCAGCCAGCCACCCTCAGGGCTGATACAAAGGACATTGCCAGTACTTTTCCTAATTTCTCTTCTTTCCTCTAACTTATCTAAAGCTGGGGTCAGATCTTACTGCCATGTCTTAGACTTGCACTCACATCATGTAGGGTGGCTTCCTCAGCAAGACTGTTACCCTGACCCAAATTTAGRAGAAAATTGTTTTGCTTTTTTAGGRATTGGACACAAATGGGTTCTGGCARGGGTAGAATATGASGGGATAATAATGAAGATGTGAGCAGTAAGTCAAGAAAAGAGACTTGCTGGAACATGGAGAAACACTCTTCTGGTGCTGAATGAAAAATAATTTCCTCTTCTCAAATGTAAACACGACATTTGCCTCTCAGATAGGGATGGAGATTCACARAGACCTCAGGCCATGCTCAGCTGTCATCCCAGGATGTTCTACWCCCWCCATTCCTGCATGCTTGRTGTKCTCAGGATGTGAAAGAACAAATAGAGAGACCCCCTCAAATGGCTCACAGAGAGGTCCTGGCAGACYTTGCACAATTCACAGGTGTGGATAAAGTACAGAGAACTAATTTTGTTTCAGGGCATCTTGTAAACAAAATAAATGTGACTTGGTCTCTAAGTTTCTCGCCATACTATTTCAAGGGTCCAGTTTTTGTCAACTGGGAAGTTGATTTTAGGTGCACTGTACCAGGACTGCATGGGCAGCATATTGGAAATTTTTTTATTTCACTCAGGCTGCAGAAAAGAAGTTTATGGTCTCCATCATTCAAGACAGCAAAAGACCAACAAAACATGTTATAAAACATTGTTTCTAAAAGTAAATAAAAGTTACAWGCAAATAGTGAAATCCATCCAAACAAGGAAGCCTCCTGATAGCTTGGATGATGATTCCAATTTTCTGGTAAATTAGAAGAACAAAGATGAGCAAGCAATGGAGCAACAGTGGCATGTAAAAAACCGAGCTTTAACAGATGAATAAAAAGATGTGAAGATGGGATATTATGCCACTTGCCATGCTTGGCAGGGATAGTTTGACAGTACTACTGGGAAGACAATAAGACAGAAAGGAAAAACAGTTTTCATTTCAGCTGCCAGGCTTACCATATTTTAGGGTTTTGCAGTGACACATTTATATTTTTGTGCTTCTGATCCTGAGAAATCAGAGAATCAGAGTGGAGAGAAGAGATACAAAAGAAGAGTGCAACAGCAGCATTTCTGGCACCAGCTTCGGTTCTGGGGACTGGTTATTGCATGAGCCTTGTGCCCTCTGTGTAGCTCTCAACCTTCCTTCTCTTTAACTCTCCCTTTCCACCTTCTTCTGTTTAATTATGATCTGGCTTAGTTTGGCCAAACATTTGCATTTATTTATTTGTTTGTTTGTTTGTTTGTTTATTTAATTGTCTATTTTCTTAATTTTCCTGTTTGGTTTTTGTTGTTTTAATTGTTGTTAACCCTGTGACCAGAAAACCAGCTAATAGCAATGTCTTAGCAAGCTTGACACCAGTTCAAGCCTGCCAKGTTCTTGGAGTTGCTGATAAAACTTTGTGCTGTGCTTGTCTTTCTCCTACAGCAAGGTTACAAATCAGAGTCAACAGTACAAATAGAAACAGGGCTTTTTTATTATTATTCCTATTCTCTTTACATACTTGCTTGTCCTGTTTTATTTTCGAGGGAGCAGGCCCAAATTCCAGTAAAAGAGACAAGTAAAGCTCCTGCCATCTCAGCTGCTTTTTCACTTTATTATTCTCTCCCAGAGGGGAAGTTAATATTATCTTAATTCTGTATAAAAAGACACTATCAACCAGGGAATTTTCCTCACAAAAATGCTCTGCAGCTAACAGAAAGGGSAATAATGGATGCTGCTAAAATGAAAGTCTCCTTGAACACTTACATAACAAATAGATTATTTCCTTGTCTTCTGCATTTTTCATAAAAGATTCAAAAGATTTTAATACTGATCCTTTGCTGYGAGATTTAGTGGCCACAATTCTGCATCTCCATTTCCATGGAAGGTGCAACCATTCTGAGCTCTTCAAAGAGAAATTCATGGCAGCATCTTTGTCCCCAAGCTTCTTGTACTCCAAAATGCAAACAATTCCCAGAATTACAATGCCACCCTGCAGCCAAATTTGTTTGGRTATTTATTTTGGTTTCTAAGGGTATTTACATTGCATATACATGTATTTTTGTAATTTTGACACATGAATTTCTACCTTTTCAGAGAAGCACAAGACTCCTTCAGGTCCCTAGGTGGAGGAGGTGTTACAGCCTGACAATGTCCTCTGCAGGATTGATTATCCCCTCTCAACGTGGGCTGGTGCAGCTGAGCAGGTCCCATTGCAGGGAGGCAGTTCATGGGCCAGAGAGGTTGTCAGGCATCACTGGAGTCTGCAGTGCTTCAATTCAAAGCTTTGCATTATCTCTAATGGCATAATAGCAAAGGGCTCCTTGGGATGAGGGGAAGTGAAATGTGAGGCTGTGTCACTGTCACTTGTGACAGCATGAAGTTTTCCTACTGCGCAAAAACACAGGTTATCAGCTCCAACCTGAATTAGAAAATGCTGATATTTAAGAAAATGTATAATTTATACACAGAAGCTGCTGGAAAAACAGGAAAAAACCCATCAAAACAGCTCTGTTTTTCTCTTGTCTARGAGATGTAATGTATAATGACATCTCTTTTTTTCATCTTTCATTTTTTGGAAGGGCAATAGAAAACCACACAACTGAGATTCATCAGTTAAGAATTTTTCAGTGCTAAAACTCTTTCTACCAGAATGTATTTCTCATAGAGAGCACTACTTTATCCTTTGCACAGGGGCCAGCAGCACAAATTGGTAGTGCATAAGTAAAAAACAGCAATTAAAAAGCAGTAATTTAATATTTTTATAGGAGAGGGCTTGTATCCACAAATGAATAAATAATATTTTGTTCAGTCAAACCAATCCCATATAAGATTTTATAGTCCAGCAGTAACCAAAACTGAATACTGAATGTGTCCAAATATGATTTACATACAGAGATACATGTTACATTTGTATCCATGCAACATCTGTGAAGTGCTCCACATCTGACATCCCACCTGGGCAGCTCAAGGCCCTCCATGTCCACAGCAGGATCTTTCACTGGAGTATTTCACAGTGAAAATAGMAATCACTGGGCATTAATGATGTGATCAGCAGACATAAAAGACAGTGCTGATGTGTGACACATGCAAACCAGAAGCAGAATCAAATTACTTCAAATAAAATCAGGGTACAGTTATAAAAGKGAGCATATCTCTACAGCATTTTCTGGTGGAGCTGGTGGACAGGCAAAACCATCCATCAGCTCTCCATTAGAGGAAGCAGGAAAATTCCAGCCCATGGCAAAAATAGTCACAGACTGTACTAAAGTGTATATTTCTCTGTGTTGGAGAGAGATGGAGGAACATGTGACTAAACAATGTGTTGAATCAGATGCCAGGAAGAGTTCATTTTTTATGTTCTTCTCCCTTGGCCTTTTTATATTGGGAAGGGATCCCAAAGGTACCCAGCCATGTAATCTACAGCAGAGAAATTGCTATGGGCCCCAAGACAAAGCTTAAAGCACAAGATGGGAAGATGAACTCATTTCTTTCCGTACTCACGGGGCTGTTTSTGGTCAAGCTGTGCTTCTGCAGGCAGGAGCTGTAAAGGATTCCAGGCACCTGAAGTGCCATCTCAATTGCTTATAGCAACACCTGGGGATTTGGAAGCAGGTGTCTCTGTGCAGGGATGCTAGTCTTTCTAGGATTGCTTCCTTTGTCATCACCTCAGTCCCTGAGAGGACAAATTAGCAATAGGAACACGGGTTTATGTTAACAAATTGGACCTATATTAATATATTTTTTAAAAGCAAAGTTTTCAGGTAGCCAGCATGGGACCTTTCTTCTTGAACTGAGTCAGTTATTTCCCAAAAAGTCAGAGGATGGAAAAGGYGCTTAAAATGGGCTCTTAATATTTGCTTTTAAACTGTGAGGCCTTGTTACTTGCCTTGGCAAAGGATTCCAACCCTTCTCTCTTCCCAGGCATTTGTGTATCTTGGAGCTGTGTGACCTCAGTGTTCATGGCAAGTGGCCTTCCTAAATTGCTCAGAAGGAATAATGGATTTTTGCACTGGTCCACTTTCCTCTGCAAGTCCAGGGAAATTCCTGCTGGCAGTGTGCACAGCACATGGCTCACAGTGAGCTCTGAGCACACATTGGAGAGCAGCTGGGACTGAGCTGTCTGTGCTGAACAGGACCAGCAACCTTCTTATAGATGTTGGACAAAGGTTCAGCACAGCAAATAATGGAACAGAGGCTCTATGGAATACAAATACGGAAAGTGCAGATAATTTATTTTCCTCTACATTTCTACAAAACGCATAAACAGCCCTAGCTGGATGCAAAAGTTCCCAGGCTGCAGTTTGAATGCTGAGGTGGATATCCAGTTTTCATGGACAGTTGGCTATTTTCCTGTACTATGTATTAAAAATGGGACCAACCAAATACATCAAAATTCTGGGATTTTTGGGATCTCTCTGTCACTTAGCAGGTGTTGTGGTTAAGCCCCACATGGCCACCCAGTCAGATCCTGCTGGTGGATGGAGGAGAGAATCAGAAGAGYAAAAGTAAAAAAACACATATAAAGTTGCTGTGCGGGTTGAGATAAAAAGATTTAATAGGCAAAGAAAACACCACACATTTAAGAAAAATGAAGTAAGAAATTCATTCACCTCTTCTCATGGGCAGGCAGGTGTTCAGCCATCCCTAAAAAAGCTGGGGTCCATCTCATGTAGTGGTGAMTTGGGAAGACAGACACCATCACTCTACTGTCCCCTTTTCCCTTCTTCTTCCCTGAGCTCTATGTGCTGACCTGATGCCATGTGGTCTGGGATATCAACTGGGCCAGCTGGAGTCAGGCTGTGCCCTCTCCCACCTATTTGTGATCCTCCAACCTCCTTCTGGTGGAGTAATTTGAGGAGCATAAAATGGCTTGATACTGCATAAATACTGCTCAGTAAAAATTAAAACATCAATATAATAGAAAACACCAGATTAAGAACAATAATTAAAGCTGTTAGGAACACTGTTTTCAGCACAAATCCAAACCATGCTCCCATAAAAGCTACCATGAAGACAATTAACACAAGCCCAGTCAAACCCAGCACWAGAGGTTCTCCCTTTCTGGAACCTTCAGTTAAGTAAATTAGCAGTTGCATGTGTGGACCTCTTTTCATGGACCCTCAGCATAGGGGAACTCAGGGAAATTCAGAAAGTTCACTGAGCTGATTTAAGAGACACTCTGAAAAAAAGAAAAGTCTTTTCAGGTGTCTCAAAAGGACCAAGCTGAAATCACTGGGCTGTGAAGTGYTGGTTGGTCCTTTCAGAAATACCAGTGCTCTTTGGGGACCTTAGGGTGAAAGCTTCTTCCTGAACTAAGCATATTTTGGCTCTTTAATAATTACAAGGTCTGCCTGCTGTGATAAACACAGGTTACTGATCCTAACTCAGAAAATGCTRATATTTTGGAAATGATATAATTTATACATAAAAGCCGGGTTAAAAAATTGTGATGTTTCCACATCTAACTAGAATCTAATTATCTTAAAAATAAAAATTAGCAGCATCAAGCAATCCAGCTGTGAGTAGTTTGTGACTCATTTTTGTAACACAGAGGATGCTTGTCCTATGCGTTTTCCATTCAGTGGGCAAAATATTTTTTAATTGTCCATGATTATTACAAATCAAACCATGCTGTTAGAACACATGAATTTGATTTTGTTTTAGATTTTATAAGGATCTTTATTTCTTTTTCTCTTTCCTTTTTTTTTNTTTTTTTTTGTTTTAGAGTAATTCAAAATAATTTCAAAATATAATTAAAATGAAGAATTACGCTCAATAGAGTTTGTTAGAAAATGTGGAATCCTTCTGCTCTGGTTTAGTTGCTCTCAGGAATATGATTTGAGTGATAGGTTCCATATGATGAATTTAGATTGACAGTAAAGCACTGAAGTTCTGTTTTATTGTGGTCAGCTTTTCTGTCCAAGTTCTGTTTWGAGTAGGAAACCAGACTGTTCAGATTTTAGCAGAAGGCTCCAGTCTGTGTTTTCATGTCTTCATCCATGCAGACTCCCATTTTGATGTCTATCAAACTTGTCAAGGTTGTCTGTCTCTGCAGCTCTGATATTTTCTCTTGAAAAAGCCAATGGGAGAACATAGAAATGAGAGTCTTTACTAATAATTTAACTGCAAATTTAGTGCTGACAATATACAAGCTATAATGATGAAACTCAGCTTATTGTTTAGCCACATGTGATAAATCAGCAATGGTAATTCAAATCTCCAAAGGTAGAAACACCTGCAGGCCTGGCTATCAAGAGCYCTCTCTGTGGATGGACCTCTCTGGCACTGTGACTGCCCTTGTGTAAGTTGTACAAATATTTATTGGGTGGTTGATGTGATGTGGTGGCTGATGGTGTCTTACCTAGTAAGGTATGTCTTATGATGTCTTATCTCATAGGCAGGGACAAATGATTTGGCTTAATCAGGATACTATAAACCATAATGTAACCAGTACTCTCAGTCAGTGGTTGGAAATTCAGGACACTGAATGAGATTTTAAAAAATCTGTACTATCAGTGACACTATGAGCAAAATCTTGCTAATAAATTTTTATTTAACCTCACAAAAAGTCGTTAGACCACCACGTGATTTCTAAGCCCTCTGGGGAAAAATGGGAATAGAAAAGACATAAAATACTGTATGCATTTAAATATATATACGTATATATAGGTTATTTTAAACAAATTTTATGCGTTTCTTTGTTATTTCAATGTTTAGTTTTTAATTTTTTTAAATTCTCAATTTGAAAAAGTGGAATGACAAGAGAAGAAAGCAGAGGAGATGATGAAAAGCAATGACTAGGAAAATCACTACCTTTTTTTACGTCTTCATTGAATAAATTTAAAAAAAAATAAAGCATTTTGAACCTCAGAAAATTATAGTTTTTCAAGAAAAAAAAAAGGCACCCAACAATTCTATTTTTACTGGGTTTTTTTCAGATGTCAATTTGCTTCATCAGCTGAAATTGCTGTCCAGTTCAGTAGCTTAGTGAAGTCAGGGAATAGTAGGGAAAACAAACACCTCCCCAGAACATAAAGACTGTCTCATAGCATATGCTAATTTTAAAAGATCAGTCAAAAAGAAAGCTGAGAAAAATGGAAAAATTTGCTCAATCACCTTTCAAAACTTATAATGTTATGATTTCATCAAAATTTAAAAAATTATAAGCTACTTTATTAGCAGTGGAGATGTGTATTCACGCTTGGCTACATATCTAAGCATTTCCCTCACATTTCACCACTGACTAAGGACACTGCATTTTAAAAACATCCATCTGAAAAAAAGGAAAAAAAAATTACTCTGGTTTCTTTCAAAATCAAAAAAAAAATTAAGATACTTTTTTCTGGTTCCTGTCTCTTCTTTCTGGCACTCTTCAGAGCAGTTTGTGTTCACTTAAAGGAAATAGCTATTAGCTAAAATAAATATKTTAGAGTAACTAAAATAAATATTTTAGTTACTCTAAAATGCTTTTTAGAGGTACATTATCATAATGCATTCATAAATCTACCAGAGAAATTGAGTTCTAGAGTAACTTCTAGAGGTGGAGTAAAAAAGTCCCTGAATTATGTTTTGGAAGATGCCTGATTTTATATTCCTGAACTGTCCTTTGGCATAGCTGCATACACCAGAAAGCAATTAGCACAATGAATGCTACCATTTTCTTTAGTTATGTGCTAAATTTCAAATGTTTCCTTTAGAACCTTCTGACAAGGAAGTCATACTTCAAATATTTATTACCTCATAATTTTTAAAGAACACTGTAGTTCTGAAATTCTAAAATGTTTGGACTGCTTAAGCAATCAGCATGCACTGGTGATACATGGTCCCATACCCATGGAATTATCACTTCTGTGATGTGCCTGTGGCATTTGTATTGAGAAACCAAATTCTGTCTCTTTACCTGAATTAGGATTATAATTTTTTGGTGGCCACATTTTTGTTATATATTCATGCAATACTTCCATCAATACTGATCTTCTATGTGTTATTGGACTGCAAATAAATGCTAATATTCCCTATTACACATTTTTTCAGGGGAAAAAATAAAAAGAAGAGCTATATTTGAAAAACATAATATCAAGTTTACATTTCTCTCTCAGAATAATGATTTTAGAATAAAAACAGCTCCAGGATCAGTGACAGAGGGATCCTGTCTACAGTGTTTCACCTGTGATTCCAAACTGCAGATGAATGGACATAAATAACGTGGGCATGCACTGCCCAGAGATTTAGACATTTTAACAACTTGCTTTTCTGAAAATGAACAAAACCCTCAAAGCAAATAAAAACTTGTGGGGGAATATTTGTGTATAGTGAATGTTTCCTTAAAAATTCATTGGTGATGGTTTCACCAGAAACAAAACTCATGTGGAATTTTCAAATAGGTCTTGCCATGGATAGGGAAAKAAAACAARTCTCAGTGAGCTGATGCTGTGTTCYTTCTCAGAGTTTGTTATGACCAAAATGGTTCTGTGGGCAAAGAGGAAACACTCCTTATTCATAAAGCCAAGATTTCATTCATTGTGTGAATGAAATCTTAATGGCCTCATCAAGAATTAGTCTTAACTCAGATCTAATAATTATACAAAAACAAAGAATATTTCTATGATGAAAACGTCTCAGTTGTAATAATAATAGTTGTACACACATTTCTCAGATTCTACCACTTTTCCTGGAGTTATGATTACCCTTCCATTCTCTGTTTGGTTTTTAGCTCTGTAACCAGAATCTGCTTGCTATTGTTTTTACATGTTTGCTAAAACTCTTTTACACTTTGCTATTTCTTTATTGTTGATAATTCCATGTTACAACTGAAGTTATTATTTATGGTGGCTTTTCTGTAAACCAGGTAGTATTTTTCTTTTTTCTCTCTTTTACTCCTAAGACCAACATTGTCCATGACCAGGTCTGCATTTCTTTAATTGACAGTTGGTGGGTTGTTTATAAAAGTGGGATTTCTAGWGTCATACCCTATGCAATTAACTCGTACATATTATTCACTATTCAAAGTCTTTTCTATCATCATGGGTCTGCAGTCCTCTATACTACATTATTAGAGTCAGAAATATCTTGTTCTGCATAGAAAAACTACTTGTTATTCATATTATGAAAATGTGATTCTACCATACAGTAATGAAAACAAACCAGAGCATATTAGGCATAGCCACTTGGTCAGATGAAAAAAGTGCCTTTACTGTCATAACTTAGCACAACATTATCCTGACAAGTTTTGAAACTTTGCAAATTTAGTGGAGAACCTGTGGCTGATATTGGCAAAAGCAGTGCCAGATTTCTGGGATACARATTTCCAGTTGTTTCAGGATTCAGTCTGTGCATCTCACTGTTCTTTATTGGCTTTGCCTTTTTCATACCCMCATGAAACAGGAATGCATTGTTGTTCCATTATCTCCCCTACTGAAATGCTTTGTAGGTTACATTACTTTCTAAAGGTTAAACACAAAGTCACTTGAATTAAAATTAAATGTGATATACTTTGGTTGAACATCTTCGTAGTTAAAATACATTCCTGCACAAAGTGAACTGAGAATTTCTCTGCCACCATATATCCTGATTGTGAAACTTAACAATTRGCAATTCATTTCTAAGCTATGCTTTTTTGTCTTTATTTTAACATTGCCTTAAATTTGACATGAAAGGTTTTAATGAAGGTGTGAAATACTTGGCAGTTAAATCTGGCATATGCTGTAACACCTGTTAATTTCAACTGTTCATTTTAAGCTGTTACTTTATTCTTGGCATTCAGTCTAATTCATGCTGTGATTCGTAGTTTGAAAGAAAAAAAATTACAAGCTGCTTATATATTCCCTTCTACAGCAACTTTTACTTAATATTTTGYATTTCTGCCATCTTTTTTAACATTGTGCATTTGTATGGAAAGGATGTTAAAATCAGGATAGCAACCTCATGCCACAAAAGATTAAACTAAGGGATGAGAAAACATGGAAGTTAATGATTGRAGGTCCATCTTGAATTTTCCTAGTAAAGCTTGGATCAGCTCAAACCATTGGAGGCTTGTGGCAATCTCCACCTTTTAAATTTGATTTAAACAGGTCTGACTTTAATACTTAGTTATGGCACAGAGATCTGACTTTTTGCATTAAAATTATAATTTTACCAATAAGTATGTGATCTAAAAAAATTATACAAAGCTTTGTCTTTATTTTAAGATGATGTTGAGCATTGTGCTCCCTGCAGTGTTAATTCTGGTGGTAGTTAGAGGCAGCTGGATTAGTTGTGTCATGAAATCTGGGACTGTTCCAGTCAAAATCAGAGAACATTCAAATAAGGTAGTGATCCAAYATTCAATGCTGATTCATAAGGGTGCTTCAACAGCATTTTACAGAGTAGCTTAAATATGTATCTCTCTTCTGTGTTTATATCAAGTACTTCATTATTCTATGGGTATAAAGCCAAAGGATGAACCACTGTTAAAATAGGCTTCATAATTACATGTGAATRTGGCTGTAAGGTGACATTGTATCATACAGAGTTAGTAGACCTTAAATGCATAAACAGCATCATAATAGAGTCCTCTCAAGGTCATTATCACTTTTTACATTCCACAGCTGCAACATCTAGGACATTAATAATCTGAAAATCCAGGTGTTCCTTCCCATTTCTCAGACTACAGGGACTCGAGACATTTCCAACTCCTTGATTAGGGGAATCAGTGCATATTAGCTGTTGAGAGTAGAGCTCACAACAGTAACACAGCTTCAGTATAAAGTCTTAGTAAAAYAGGATTGAGGAAGAACTCATGACAATCCTTTACTCCAAAACAAAAGYAACTCCTTTCACTTTATGATCTGTTGAAGACTGGGGCATGGTATATAGCGAAGGAAAATAAGCAAGCAAATATCTGTGTTTAAAGGACAGGAGGCACTGCTTCCTCAAGAAAAAAAAAAATACATTTCCTTGATGGATGTACTCTCTTTCAGTAAGTGGCATATTGCATGTCAGGAACATTTTCTCCTTTTGATTCAGCTGGTTATTTTTTTCTTTTGTAGATGGTTAATTCATGCATGAATATGCACATATGTGCAAGTCTTAAACTTTCAGCTCTAGAAATATTTAGTGCAGTAGAAGTACGTGGCACAAGTGAAGMGATAGGGATTTGATGGATRGACCACTRAGTGGATGAGGRATTGGCTGGATGGTGGCACTTGGATGGTTGCAGTCAATGGGTTGGTGTCCAAGTTCAGACCAGTGATGAGGGGTGTTCCCCAGGGATCAGGACTGGGACTGGCACTGTTTGACCTCTTGTCTGTGATGTGGACAGTGGGATCAAGTGCAGCCCCAGAAAGCTGGCAATGACATTAATCTGTGTGGTGTGATTGACACAGTGGAGGGAAGGGATGCCATCCAGAGGGACCTGGACAGGCTGGAGAGGTGGGACCAGACAAACCTCATGAAGTTCAACAAGGCCAAGTGCAAGGTCCTTCACCTGTGTYGGAGCAGTCCCAAGCACAAAACCAGGCTGGGCAGTGCCTGGATTGAGAGCAGCCCWGAGGAGAAGGRYGTGGGGATGTAGRCTGATGACTCAGTGTGACCTGGCAGTGCACACTCACTGCCCAGAAAGCCAAAGGTGTCCTGGRCTGCACCAAAARCCAAGTGGGCAGCAGGCTGAGGGAGATGACTTTCTTCCCCTYTACTCCACTGTCATGAGACCCCACCTGGAGTATTGCATCCATGACAAGGATGTGAATCTTTTGGGGCAAGTTCAGWGGAGGCCACAAAGATCATCTGAGGGCTGGAACATTCAATGTTCCTATGATTTTACTCTGGGTATGACTAGTTCTGGCACAGTACTTTTCAAAGAACTCTTTTGGAAATCAGGGGCTGCAAAAGGTTCAGTTCCATTCTGGAAACAAAAGAAGTGTTAAAATATTGAACATTAACTTTGTTTGAAACTGTGGTTTACCATGAAAGATAAGCTATTTTTGAAAATTGTCAACCTGAGTGTTGATTTACCCTGAAAACATAAAAGAAACACCAGAATGAGAAGTCCACCACACAAATTAAATTCCTCAGATGTCCCAAGCTCCCATAATGATTTTCCTTTTAAAATAACCACAATCCCTGTCTGATGATAGGTCTCACAAATCATAGTTCTCAGATTTCATTACTAATGGAATTTGTCGCCTAGGTTTGGCAGCTGTGATTGCCACGCAAATGTGAGCCACTAATTAGATTGATTGTCTATTTGATGCCTGCTGATTAGCTTATGAAAACCCTCTGTATTCCTGACTTCATGATAGAATGTTCCTGACTTCATGATTGCTGATTGATGCTCAGAAAATCTGATTACTGTCTTGAATAGCCAAGTAATGGCTCTGTCAGCTTTCCAAGGATATAGATATTCACCTGACAAGGGTGATAGGCTGGGGTCKTACATTTAGTATTTGCTATTGTATGTTTAAAGTTCTTTTAATTAGAATATTTATKATACTGTGAGCTATGAATGGTAAATATTTAGAGAGGGGTCCAAGGTCTGCAGGGAAACCATCAGGTGTCTACTTTCTGACTTTTTACCTGGAACAAGTCCAAGAGATTCAAAGACTACCAGAAACAAATTCTCTGATTTGCAATTACAGTAAGAAATACACCTAGTCACATTGCATTCAGCAATCAGGTTATTTATGGCAGAGAACAGAACATTAAGCGAGATTTTTAGAACCATCTTCCTCAGTGAGTTCTAAAAGAAGAGGTAATACTGTATGAGGTTCAAAGATCTTGTAATTAGTGTCCTGGGCTGTTGGACACTCTACAAATTTACCATTGCATGATATTTGGATCCTACACTATTCTTTGAAAGTGAATATTCTACACTTGAGCTTACATTTTGTATGTGTGTCTTACGATTCCGTAAGTTAATTTTCCACCATTTCCTGTAACTGTGAGGTCTTATTTGATATTTAAGCTTACAGAGGAAGCAGGGATTTGTTCTAATGGAGGTATMATAAAAAAWCCTGAAATCTGAAATTAGGTGCACATACAGTGCTCACCTGAGGGTATGGAAATGATGTTTCTTTCACTGTGGCTTGGGCACAAATTCATGTAAAGGTAAAATTGTGTTATGCTGATATGTATATTAACAACAAATAGACTCCGATAATCATAATATGGTTGCCTAAAGCATATAAACCACCTTCAGAAAACAAAGTAATGACATTGTGCTTATTACAAGTCTGATTCTGACATATTTGGCAGAATTAATCATGCCCACAAACCATATACTGTCCCAGACAATTTCCAGTCTGTAGAACAGGTATCCTAAAAGTATTGCACACTCAGGGTGGTAGGAATGAAGGGATGAGAGTGCAGAGATACTGAGCTTCTCCCTCTGGAAATGGCTCAGTCATTGATTGGCAATGTAAACTTGGTCAGGTTGTTTAAATGTTAGTGTCTTTGCTCCCCAGGTGTCAAATTGGATATCCTTGGTGAAACACAACAAATRAAAGCCACTATATAATCACTAACAACCTTTACTGCTCTGATACTTGCCACCAGCATAATTTTGTATGGCTTCAGTGCATCATGAAAAAGCCATATCTTGTTAAAAGAGAGTTGCATGGTACTTTTATGGCTTATAGATTGTCAATGACTATTAAATTATACTGGAAGGTATACTTGGTTGATATTAGTGACATTTTCATTGACTTTATTGGATTTATTTTAAAAGCCATTAACTTCAAGAAAACGAATAAAGCAGCAAGATGATATTAGGCCTTGCAATGCTGTATAACAATTATATGCAAATTAATTATCATACCAAAGATCATGGAGYTGAAGTGGTGCAACCTTTCGAATAAATCCTTTGCAATAATCTTGTTAATAGCAAAACACATTTCAAGTCCTTATTGTCCTTTTAACACTTTATTGTATATGTGTTAAGACTATTGAATGAAAAAATATGTTGATATTTGGATTTTATTATGACAGAGAGCCAGTTATGTGTGAAGCCCAAGATACTTTGAAAAGGCTGATTACATACATTGATTGATGATTGGCTTCAAAATAGTTTTCCTTGCCTAGATGAGAAAAGTGATGGTTTTGACCCAGCTCATTCAATCAAAATGTTAATGCAACAGAAAGCATGGCTGCCTGCAGATTCAACAAGCCAGGAGAGAATCTAAATTATTCACCATTTGTCGCTAATGTACGYTTATGAATAAAATTGTCATTCATTCCCATCCTCTCTGCCAGTGCTGAGGCCCAAACACATTTTTGTCCCATTGCAATCAAACKAGAGATTCTGAAGGAATAAAGGAACTGGTTTTAGTATTTCCCTTGAACTGGAATTATTTATATATTTTAAAATACTRTTTTCTGCAAGAAGTCCAGGTGGGATAAATGCATATGATTGGAAAGCCATGAAAAAAAAATATTGTTCAAAATATATTTACTGAGTTTTCCACATGATACAAAACACTACACAAGTTACTTAAGAGTTTTCTTCAAGTTCCCTTTTCTATCCTTCCTTTCTTTACTGTTTTCCCTGCTGCTATTTACAGATGAGTCAATGTAACTGTACATCTTGTCCTCAAAGGAGCAAGAGTTTTACCTTTCCAGCTGAAAAATCTGTGAAGATGGAGGATAGTCTTTTAATCTAGATAGGAAATAAAACAAAAAAAAGTTAGAAATAAATATGAGTACAGTGAAAGTTTATTATAYAGTAAATATTAGCTGCTAACAAATTTTTAGCTTCCTACCAGCACTGAGAGATGCACCAGTTATTGACAATATTTGTATTTGATGACACTTTTTTCTGTACTTGACCATGATTTTGCACACTTTTCCCTCTATGCAACTTTTTTAAGGTTTTTTTTCTGGGCCCCACAAGAGAATTCAAAATCAAATTAGCAGACTGTTAGAAAGAAAATATAATTGTCCAAGACACAGAGTGCTTAGAAAAGAATTTCAGGTATAAGTGCTTAGACTATAGCTTTTTCTTCACTGATAAATATGTACTTTGAATTTTCCTTATATACATCATCTAAATAAATCAAGTTTGATCCTCTGTTGTTCTTAAGGGAGGTAGAACAGTAAAACAACTTGAAGTACCCATAGGCCAACAGTGAT
>CADDXX010000030.1:2740055-2750235 GCA_902810485.1 Alauda arvensis
CCACCACAGTGATCATGCTCAGAGAGCTCAAAGGAAGGACAAATATGAGAAAGCGATGGCATTGACTACCCATCCCAGGAAGCTGGGCTAGAGAGACAGGTGGCTGCAAGCTGCAGCTCCTTCCTGCTTCTTTCCATCCCAAACCAGTGACCCAAAACCAGGCAGCAGGACTGTCACATCACTGAACACCTGAAACAGCCCAGTTTGGGAGACACATGGRAACCACAAGGCAGCACAAGCCACAGTTCACCTCTCCACACTCATGGGTTAGAAATCAGCTCAGCTAATGCAGTGAAGGCAAATCTGCCTCACAAAGAGAGCCTGGAACAGAACAAAGAGGCGCAGAGATCTCCAGGAGAAAATCCTGCAGTATTTGGCAGAGTCTGTTGACAGCAGCTAGTCAAGATTTTTCCAGTGAAACAGGTTGCCAGAAGAAAATGCCAATTTAACAACACCTAAATGATTTCAAGAATGTACCAATTTAATTTAAAACCTGGATGGGAAAATTACCAAAATGAGACATTTTGATAAGGTCAAAACATTTCATTTTGACATTTATTTTATGTTATCATTTAATGTATAGTAAAAGTAAAAATAGATGAAGCAACTTTTTCAACTTTATCAGAATTGCAGTTTTCTACCTTATTAAAATGTAATGCTTCAGAGCAGTTTAAACAAAGTTTTCTAAAACTTTSTGCCTCACAGGAAAACCTTAGATTTTGACTTCTGTTCCCCTTTAGAAATAAAGGCACATTTAATGTTTGAATTTTGCACGCAAAGAAGTTCCATTTGGAAGACAGTTCTAACATAGTGTTCACCTTTTGATCTTGTAATGTATTATTTCTGAATCAAATGAACTGTTGAACAGCTCCTGACAGCAGATGATGAGGTTGCATTAGACCTAAAGGGTGGAATTCAGTTTTTGATTAAGCTACTTAGATGTACGAGGGGCTGCCTTAAACCGAATTCCCCCAAAATGTGTAGAATTAAAATGTAAATATTCATAAATAGATAATAAGATTATTAACCTTCAAGATTCTCTAAAAGAAAGAATCTCATATGATTCCTGGGGTCAGTGATGAGGAGCTATATGTACCAAATTAATGGTGTGGGTTGTAACATACTTAACAACAAGCAGGCATTTCATTTGGAATGGTCAGAAACTTCTATAGGTGGCAGTTACCTATGCCAGGTATTTTCTTTGGCAAAACTAGCCTAATTTTATAATGTACAAGGATTTTTTCTCAGTTGATATAGATCTCTGCAACAGTACCAACATTTTGAAATATCAGAAACAGGCATGTGTCAGCTTTCTTATAATGCAATTAATAAACYCTGAGATTTCAGACAGACATGATGTTTCCTTCGAAATAATTTTATTATCGCATAGGAAATTTTCTTTTTAAAATTATTAACATTGCAGTAGAAATTCAGGTTGTGAATCAGGTGATCAGAGTGTATAGTTCAGCACAGYGTCTGACAGTCATCATGGTGATGAGGTCCTTGGAAATTCTGGTCCTTTATTTTTCCTGTTTTCACAGTGATGATCTTGAAAGCATGGCTCTGCTATRTATATCCTGCATAAACCTTCAAATCTGCAAGTGTTCCTCAAACTTGCATAAGATAGAGCAGCTCTTATTTCAAAAGCAGATAGTTGTTGTCTTCCCTATCGTAAAATATGGGTTTTAAAAGCTGTTATCCTCTGGAGGTAAGGAAAGAAAGAGAAGACAAGAGATCAAGAGTTTATTTGGGGGTTTTTTTGTTGTTTTGTTTTCTGGTGGGGTTTTTTTGTGTGGTTTTTTTGGGGGGGGTTGGGGTTTTTTTTGTATAAACAGGGAGAGGAATGCTGCTAGATATTCTGAGCATCCACAGCACTAAAGATCAAGTAAYTCTGTTGAGGGCTGTGGGTACAACAGATTTAAGTCTCTTTTTCCTCAGAAGTGCAAGTATCCAGTGAAAATCCCAGTGTCTTTGTCAGCTTGCTGACATTCCCAGGAGACAATGGGAGGCTGTGYCATGTAAAACAAACCTCTGCATGATTCATTTCATTGTTTCATTTCAAGTAGAGGAAAATGCACCTTCTGATTTCTCAGCAAACTATGCCCTTAAGTTCAGGGAGTCACAAAGTAATAAAAACACTTTGTTTTTCTTCTGCCAAGTTCTATCTTCCTAGTTTAGTGTTTTTGCCACGTGAATCTTTTGTGGTTTGTACTGCAGACAGCAGAGCTGGGGTGATACATCATGTCAAATCATACAGAGATGYTCATGATGTCCACTCACACCTCAGTGCATGCAGCACACTGTAAGGAGGAGGTATTGCATGATAAATTTTATCTCTGTATCATTACATGTATGCATGAGCAGGTAGAATTGGGGGATTCATTGGTGCTTTTGAATCAGCAGCTGCTTGGAAAAATATTTTTTTCCCTCTAAGGAGAGCAAAAATAACACTGAAAGGAGAAAAACCAACACAAAAAAATATAAAAAGTAATTCATACTCATATTCTTGTGCTGAAGACAATGTAGAATGAAAAAAAAGATAGATGGAAACAAAAAAAGATAATTTTGTTAAAGTCAATAATTCTCCTTATGAATGTTCAGCTATAGAGAGTCATTTTGTGGTAGATTTATTACAGAGCTATCACTGAAACCAACCACCACATAAAGTGGAAGATGTCCCTGCCCAYGGCAGGGGGGTGGAATTAGGTGACCTTTAAGGTCTCTTCCAACCCAATCTGTTCTATGATTCTTCCTCATTACTTTCAACATTTTATTTATTTTTTTCTCTTCTCTTAAGCTCAGAGAGCTCCCTGCCTGACATAGCTGAAGATTATATTCTTATCATTGCTAATCTCTGGTAAGATTTGTTTCTWATTTCTTCCTATCCACACACAAATCTCTCTCACATGACCTTCCYGAAGGGATTATCTGAGCTGTTTTAAGCTGGGTTCTGCTTTCTCTTGGGCTGACAATCCACCACAAGGATAGCACACAGGCCTGATAACCCCCAGCAGGACATTTGGGATCTCGATGAATTGGGAAAGGATGGTAGTTGACACCTGTATCAATGGACTTTAGGTTGTTCAAATCAGCAGGTAGCAACGCTAAAAACCTGTCTTTGCACTCCATCATCACTCTTGTTCATGTGAGACTTCTACACAATCTGATTTCAAAAAAAAATACAACAAAACAACAACTTCAACAACACACACACAGAAAAAATAAAACCAAACCAAAGCAAAACAAACAAACAAAAAAACAAACAAAAAAAAACCTCAACCCACACAGACACACGCACAAACCCCCAAAAAAACCCACCCCACAAAAAACCAGTTAAAACCATATGTGGGATCTAGATATGAATCCATGATTTTTGTAGAAGTCAAGATGGATCCTGAGGGTATATCTCAACAAGCTCCAGCAATGAAATATAAATTTTCTGCAAATATCCTCTTTGCAATTGAGGCAGAATATATCCCCAGAATACCAAAAGAAAGAGTAAGAACAGGCAACTTCAAAGAGTGTATTTGAGTATGGTCCTGTAGTATAGGCACTCACGTAGAGCAGAGAGAGGCTAATTTATCTGGTAAAGCCTGAAAAAAGCATCTCATTACCTCTGAAATGGACACATACAGTTAAGAGGATTCAAAGGTCACATTTGCAGTTTTTCTGTTATTGTTTTTAAGGGAGAAAGAGAACTTAGTGAAACTTGAAATCTTGCTGTTGAAGTCTGATACTATCTCCTGYTAGATAAGGCAAAATAAATGGGCATAAACGAGGCTAGAAAAGAACAACAAAGGCAGGTTCTATCTCTGGAAATAACATTGGCTCCTGACTTTGCTGTGRGAGAAGCAGACCATGCACACTGAGGTCTGACATGCTTACTGGGTTGCTGGGCTGCACAGACAGGTGCTTCCTTCTAGTTTGGTCCCAGGTTAGAGGCACTGGAAAAGGTGAATTTTGTTCTAAGGAAATAAGTACATCATAGCTGAAAGGATAGGTGAACAGAATACATGGCTAAAGGACAACTGTGGAAAAGGGAAGTTTTATGTTACGGGTGATATTCAAGTTTTAGCACAAACAACAAAGGTGTTGTAGCACTYAGTTCCCTTCCTCTGTCCTTCTGCAGCCTGGATGTGTTTCATGACCTGCCAGATGAGTTCAGAGTACTTTGTGGAAGATTCCAGAACTCTGGGAGACAACAACCACAATGATGATAATAAAAATTGATTCTTCCAGCTTGATTCAGTCCCAATAATCCACGATAATTCAGTCCCAATAATCCACCTGATAACCCTAAACAGGATACCAGTCTCATCTTATTRYAGTCAAATGAATTTMAATTCAAAATTTTCTGTTAAAATTTTTGTCCTATTTGTAGAATTTCTCAGTTTATTATGATACTCCTGACATTATTGGGAACTTGGATGATTTCTGATGACAGTTTTCTTTTCCTGAATTACTCTTTTATTTGGAAGGCTTTTATARACAGTTTCTCTCTGCCCACACTACAGCCCAGTCTAGGATTTCATGCCTATAGGATGAATGCCCTAAGGATTAATCACCAGTGCAAAAGTTTAGCTCAGAAAGGCACATTCAGATGATCTGATGTCAATRCAGGGCATCTAATCAGGAGAGTGGCTAAAATAGTAGCAGAAGTCTTGCAGCAACATARGGATTAGCCCTCTTTGCTCTGTTTTCTCCCTCAATGTTGTACTTGAGCTGACTCGTGTCAGAGCTGTTTGGACAGGGAGAAGGATGAGCTGAGRAAACCCAGTGGTCAGTTCCAGTGGYTGGGAAAGCTTTCTATGCCTCAGYCTTTGCACTTGCTGCTAAGGRAAGGGGAGGAGAGGCACAGTTTTAACAGCCAGAAAAGGTCAAATGTACAGCACAGGCTTGGAGCAGGGAGGGCTCTTTCTCTCCAGGAAAAGCAGAGGGATTTTGCTGTTAGATTAGGGAAATAATCTCTCACTTTGTAAAGGGAGAATTYGAGTGTTCTCCAGACTTGTCTTGCAAGCTGAGAAGCTTTTACTGCTGTGAGTTGGCATATGATCATTTGTGCTAAGGAGTTACAGGTCACTACAGGCTGCAAACATTATTTGCTTMCTGCCCTTGAATGCCATTGGCTATTAAGGCTGATGCACCTGAAAARCTGACTTAGCCATTCAGGTGGTGACTTATATATTTTGTTTCTGCCAGCATTATTACCAAGTAGATTGGTACTAGAATAAGGGTTAAATCTAGCAGGATTGATCTCTGATCCAATAGGAAAAAAGAAAGGAACAAGAGATCAAAACACCACATATTCTAAAAACAAGAAGAAAATGGGCAGAAGAAAATGGGTAAAAGAAAAGAGTAAATTTATATGTACATGTAATAGGAGTTTGTAAATGAATGTAAGTACAGAAATACATAGCATCAGGTGAAAGTAGATTTTGTTCATGTATGCGTATTTAAGAACTACATTTTTTCAAACTAAAACAAACTTGTTATACATTAAAATGGATTTTTGTGCACAGGTGTTTACAAGCGTCCTTTAAGAAGTGGTTCTTGTCTTTGGAGAGTGAGAAGTGAGATGAACTGTGACAGTGAGCAYTCACAAGGAAAAAGGAGAATTTAGAATGAAGTAAACCTGATTTTTATTTTAGCTATCTGAGCAAACGTATGAGTCCTGCTAAAACAAGAAGAAAGCTAAGCTGAATTTGAAACACTCATATGGTTCATTGTTTGCCCATCCAAATGAAGTTGGAATGCAGCTTCAACTTGTCAGATTATGTTATAGAGGACATCCAAGATTCTATTATATTCTTATTAGCTGTCCAGAACTTAATGAGTTCAATAGAGATAGATTGCTTAATAAGACCCCTCAAAGTGTATTTTTTCTGTCAGGAGATGGGAAAGTAATTTGACTGGTCTTGCTGTTCAAGAGTTCAATTTTTTAATCACCTAGATGATGAAAATAACCCTTTCCCAAGAACACCTASAGGAGTCAGATTTTTCTGTTACATCATTTATATACTTGTATATATACAGTAATTACACTCCATTTASTGGGTCACAGGAACTGACATCTAACTTTGAAGTGAAATGAGCAACAATGAATTCACCTCCAATAGTTTCCGCATTACTCTGACCTTGCCAAACTACATTGTGATTTATTTTTTGTTGTATGAATTTACCTTTTGTCTCAATAAACAGCTGTGTTGGGCAGAATGAAAAACAGAAATCAGACAGAAATAACTGAAGTTTTAACTCTGTTTTACACAGATCAGTAATATGACCTTTGTAAACTCATACTCTGGTTCAGAAGTGTTTCAATTTATCAGCCTGTGAAATASAAGACTGCAAAGCTGAGCTCACCTTCCAAACCAAATTTGCAGTTGTGGACAAATCTGTATGGATTATGTTTCAGAATCAGAAAGTTGTGTACATATTCCTTCTTCCATGACAGAAAATAGAGAGACTTTCCTGGTATCAACATCTCTCTCTTTACTTAGAAACACTTAAATAAAAAGGAAAATAGAAAAAAAAAAAACCACCAGAATATTATTCTGAACCCCTTTAAGATAATAGTCCTTGCAATAACAAACTACTGGGTGTCTTGTTGCAGTAACATTTTTTCTCTTGCCATTATAAAGCAAAAAAGTCAAATAAACCCTTGTCCTTGAAATGTGCAATTTAGAAGCAATTCATCATTGCACAATTTTATACAGTTTTCCTTTGTTTTATGATGACAGAAAAATTCAACAATTGTGTGTAGAGACTAAATTTAGCCTTAAGTGAAATTGAACCTTAAGTGAGACCGAAATCTTTCTGGGATTTTGATTTAACACAGTGATGTTGCTGATATTTAAGTCTCCCAAATGACAGTGATATCATAAAGTCAGTTCATTTTCTGAAATTCACACCTTTCAAGCAATTTTGGACAGATAATGATAACATCCTAGACAGATCTATTCTTTTAGATACCTTCTGGACTCTGAATGGGAAAGTGAAAACTAGGCCCAACTCACAMACAAGATTCTGGTTAACACTCGAATCATGTTAGATCCATTTGTTTTAGAACACCTGGTGTCTGAATGTATCACTRRAGAAAGAGATTCCTCCAGYTTTKYTGTAAGTTGGAAGTGATTGTCACAGGCAGAATGTCACAGTACCATTAAGGGAKATCCCTGGGTGAAAGTTCACTTCTGATTGCAGCCTAAGACATGACTTTCACATTTTCTAGGTAACAAGGTAAATTTTTGTTTTCCACAAAACATGTGTAATCTCATCCCAAAAGTCTTTTTTTTTTCCTTTTAAACTCTGTAGTGAATCCTCTTTGGTTTTTTAAAGCACCTCATCATGAGACACCGCTTGACTCTTGACATTGATATAAGACAAGACTAAATCAATAGTTATTCTTTCTAATTTATGATAGGAAGTTTAAAACTGTCTGCCAATCAAGCAGKCAAGATTTGAAGGCCAATCTGCTTTTCAGACTCTTGCTATTACAACCTTTGCATTTTTCTTRTGGCCCAGCAAAGACCACAGTTGCTGAACTGGACAGCAGACAAAATCAGGCCCCCCAAATCCTCCCCTGTGGCAGAGCTTAGGGTTAGCCTGTTCATCCCTAGAAAAAGGCATAACATTTCCCTATGCACTTATGACAATTATCCACTGGAACAAAATCCTTRTGTGTCATCTAAGAGGCCCTAAGGATAAAAGCAGTAAGAGTCCAACAGATGACTGTCAAAACTCAGGGTTCAATTGCTTCTTGTCAGAGTYTAATTTTATCTTACATTATCTATTATAAAATCTAATCAAGCATTAATGGCACAGAAAGTGCTCCCCCCACACACTTAAAGAGCTTTGTGTCCTCTTTAGTCTCTCACAGGAGAGCTTTCAAGTCATAATTCACATGCATTTGCTATTTCCCCAAACCATTTGTCTTCTATCAGAATAAATCTTTTAATTTTTGACTATTGATAGAATATGTTACCAAGTTACCTGTAATTTTTTTGTTGGATTTTGTTTTCCTTTTTCTTCCCTGAAATAGGTATTACAGGCAGTAACGTTTTATTGGAGATTTTATGGCTAAAATATTTGTGCCTGGCAACAAAACAATAGCAGGATTAATCCTCAAGTGGATTAATGCTGCTTCTGCTCTGTACTTTACACACAAGAGTAAGAGAGTTCTTGCAACATGGAGTTTAAAAAAAGTGTCAAAAAACCCAAATCAAAACAAAGAAAAAAACCAAACCAAACCAAACAAAAATAAAACCAAAACAAGAACAACAACAACAACAACAAAACCAAACAAAACCCCAAACATTCAAAGAATGAAAGAAACAAAAGCAAATTTCTCTAATTTTATTGACAGGAAGCTTTGTTAAATGGATATCAAAGAACCACTGAGAATTTTGTAAAGATAGAACCTTTAGTAATGAATTATATGATATTGGGTGGCAAAATAATAAATTTTAATTGTAAAGGTAATAATGTAGAACCTTATAATTGTGGTATTAGGAAAAATAAGAGTGAATTTTTTAAAGTTGAAGTAATAGCTTGCATTGCTAATTTTTATTATTACTCACGTAAATAATTATTTTGATGCATTTGGTGCTTAGAACAGCAATGAGGTGACTCCTTTATTATGTAATATATTATGTTTCAAATATGYGAGACATAAACTATGAAATAGGATTCAAGCCCAATCTGTATAGGAATTCATAAAATAATAAGTGTCAGAGATAAAGAATGAAGGAAGCAATTAAAATAAATTGCAAAAAAATATGTAAAATAAAGGGAAAAAACAGTTTAAATCCTTTCTTTTAATTAAAAAGGTGCACAGAGTGCATGAAAATGTTGTTTAGAAAGTTATTTARAAAATGTAGCTTTTTAGTATAGAAAAGAGAATATTAAGAACTTCTGTTCTTCAATTAAAAAGAAATCTAATTTTAACAATAATAAAATTTACTGATAGTTTTCAAAGGTTCAAGGAAAGGAGAAAAATGTACAAATATGGCCAAGCATTTGGTCAGACTACAGGAGAATAATACAGAATCTGTCTTAAGAGAATTTATTTTTAGAAAATGAAACAATCATCGGAGTGACAATATTTTAGACAGTATTGACGCTTTCTAAAAAATTTATTTATTTGAATTCTTCATAGTTCTCTTACTCTCTGATTGCATTTCTTTGCCAGAGCAAGGGACTTACTGAGGAAAGGAAAAACTGAGGGCAGTGGTAACAGGAAGGCAAAGAGAGAGTCCAAATGCTGATCAAGAAACCCCAGGATAAATGTTTAGTTCTACAGATGAAATGAAGTTCCCATGCAGGAATYTTTCTTGCCTTCTTTTTCTATATTAGTTTCCCAAGTGGCTATGGAAAATTAATGGCACAGGTCTTGCCTGAGATTGCAGTTTACTCTTACCAGTCTCCATTGCTCATGGGCGATGGCATGTCCAGAGTTACAGCTATTCCACCAGCATTCCTGCAAATCTGACAAATGCAGGTGTGGGGCTCTSTTGGGTTTGTGTGGCAAGGTTTTGGTGGTGGGGGAGCTACAGAGCTGACTTTCTCTTGGAAGGTGCCAGAAGCTTTCCAGAGCCAATGCCAGCCAGCTCCAGGYTGTACCTGCTGCTGGCCAAGGTCAGGCCCATCAGTGACCATCAGCTGGCAGCACCTCTGGGATATTGAGTTTAAGGAAAAAACAGCTGCAGAGGAACAACTGGATCCTGAGAGAGGGGTGAAAATATGTGGAACAGCTCTCCAGAAAACAAGTTCAGAAGTGGSAGGAGGTGCTCCAGACAGCAGAGCCAAGGCTCCTTTGCTCTTCAGGGAGGTTAAGAGTGGAGCAGATTTTCAGTGTTTTACCCTGGYTGGAAACACAGCCCCACAGAGCCTCTTACTCACTGACTCCTGGTGGCATGAGGGAGAGGATGATAAACATCAGAACTTGTGCATTGAGACAAAGACAGTGTAATTGTTAAAACAAAAGTCATGTGTACAAGCAAAGSAAAACAAGGAATTCATTCACCCCTTYCTATGGTCAGGCAGRTGTTCAACCAGTCCCAGGAAAGCTGGGAAATCCAAAACATGGTGATTTGGGAAGACAAACACTGTATCTCCGAATGTCACCTCCCTTCTCTGGGGGAGTAGGCAGAGAGCTGGGACTGAAGCTGAAGAAAAGGGGTTG
>CADDXX010000030.1:2750417-2761789 GCA_902810485.1 Alauda arvensis
CCTTGACAATAATTGATGAATAATCTCCTTTTCATTATCTTGACCCACAGTTTTCATTGTATTTTTCTCCTTCTATCCAGAGACAAGTGTGTAGGTGGGCACTTGTTGTCCAGCCAAGGTCACTCCATCAAAAAATTCACTGAAGTCCCCTCAAGTAATAAAGAATTCTCCTTCCAGCAGAGATGGTAGAGCTGAGCTCTTAAACTGACCAACCCTTTGCAGAGCTCAGAACAGGTGTCTTCAGCAGACCTTGTATCACTGATTAGTCAACATGAATCATTGCTGCAGGGAATAAAATGTAGTGTTTCTGGAGAAGATCATACAGATGCAGGACTTTTCAGATGAAAGYCTGTCAGTTTTGAAACCTGCAAGTATATTTTACCAAGCTTTTAGAAATTAAATTCAATGTTAGACCAATGGTAATGAAATGCTGCTATTATTTCTACAAAGTTGTCTCTCAGCTTGAAAACTTGAGACAGTTTGGGGTTGTGTAGTGATCTGTTTTGAAATTCTGAAAAGGTGGGGCTGCATTCATTCCCAARCAGGTTGTCAGAAAAGCTTCAAACAAATATTTTTGTTGTGCTGAGGCAACAGYAATCTTAGCCTTATTTTCTTTCTGACTAACGTGGCTCCCAAAGAGATCTCAAGGTCCAGAAAAGACATGAAAATAATTGGTGSGTTGTAAGGAAAAACCATAACATTCCACACTGCACCTCCAGAGGGAGTGTTGTCCAGGAAGTTTAGTAGTGAGTGAAGTTGTGTTTCATCTAAATTGTGGAGGAAAAGACAAGTTAGCATAAAAGAATGTATGTCTGATAATCAAATGGCCAGTCTGAAGGGCCTTCTATCTGGGTCTGTGGATTCCCATATTTGTATGCTGTTGAGGAGATAGTTAGAATTTTGATTACAGAATAAAGCACCTCCAGAAAGTGCTATATGCAAATACTGAAGAGCATGGGTCAAAGTTTTATGCTTCCTGGGACTGCCTAGCATATTAACAGGTCTAGGGAAAAATGACTGTGGTTAAAAATTAATAGCACACTGACAAGTATGATTTAAACCTATCCAAATCTAAATCAGTCAGCCCTAGTAAAATCTTCAAATCCTTAAGAGGCAACCCATAGCCAGCAGTGTCAAAAAGTGCTATGAGGATTGGGAAATTAATTTGCATTTCTCTCACATAGCAGTTTTGTCCTTGTGTGAAAAGTAAGTAAGGGTTTTTGTTGCCCTTGTGTCTTTTATTTAACCTCCATTAGCACTGCATGTAGTAAAATGCTAYAGTGTTAAATAAACATTACTTCTTTGAAAAACAAATTAGATTGCAAATAATATGTTAAGAGCTGACTGAATTCTTCCTATCCATTCAGTTGAGATAAATCTCTTTCTTCTGTYAAGCAGTTGTTGCTTGGAACTTCCTTATGTTCATCAGAAAGTTGGATAAATCATTTTCAGACACTGGACTAACTGGAAATTGATTGCTTCCTCTAACTGGCATTTATGGTRTAGCCAGGTCATCTCAACACCGTGGCACTGCTTCTGTTTACTAAGTAGGTGACAGAAACTTCCATAATYGGAAAGCAACAAGGGAGTTATAGTTATTTGCAGAGAAAATGTCTGGAAGTTTAGAAAATGTTTCCCCTCTTCAGTTGCTGTCCATATGTTAATAAATCATCTGACCTTACACAATACAGAAAAACCATCTTGATTCAATTATTAATGAAAGTCCTTTCTGAAAATTCTCCACCACCTCTGTATATAAAAAAAACACATTGATGGCACTGTGCAATACAAAGATTGCAGTGATAAATCAGGCTGTGGAATGAATGGCAACAGCCATATCTGGCTGTAGATCCAAAATGTCATCTATTTTGTTATTTTCTTTATGGTAGCACACTGTTTGTRTTAAGTGCTTTGCTTTCAGGAAGGACAGACAAAGATCCTATTTAAAGGAGTTCAAGTTGAGGACAGTCCAGTAATAAAAAGATTAAGGAGAAAAGAGGCAAGAGTAGATGATTCCTACAAATATCATTTGGGCACTTTGCTGCAAAATTGTTGGGCTTCTTTTTTAGTTTTTTACAGAAGTTTAAATGTGGAGTGGAGAGCGGTGCTTATTGGTAACTTCACAACACTTCAGTTGCATTAGAAGTTTATTTCACTGGCTGATTCATTGTAATTTTAACCTGTAATCACAACCTATTCCCAGTCATCACAYTGCTGTTCACTAATTGCAAACTGGGAATCACTGGCTTCTGTCTGAGCTTTAGACAGGTGTATTTTAATTCTGTTCTGCTTTGGGCATGTCTTCTAGCTGCTTCCAAACCAACATMAGGGATCTGCTTCAGAGTGGATGTACAGTTTTGAGGTATTTCAACTTTCTCCATTTCCTTTGCTTTGATTTGGTTTGTAAAATGATTCTGGTACACAGGAAGCAGACTTCTGCCAGAAGGTATTAAATGAGAAATATCTCTCTACATGGGTGCATAAAGTTTGCTGTCTTCTAATGGAGAACAAAGGGAAAGAAACAATATCCAGTCACTGAGACAGCTTTGAAATWTCCAGAGGGTATGCTTGGATCAAGGGGCCAGAGTAAATTTATCTGAAGCACAGCCTTGAATAACTCCAAATTACTTCCTAACAGAAGTATTTCCTTTCTGTGTCCAGTATGGCTTCAGGTGGCTCCATTGCTGTTGTTTAGCTAATGCATACATTAAATTAATAGTGCTTAATGAAGATGGAAAGATAGAAAAGATATTAAATTTACTGATACAAAGTGCTTTGAGAACTTTGAAAATTAGTCTTGTAAAATGTCATTACCGCATGAAATAAATGCCTTATTCTCTTGAAATCCAAAGAGGTAAATAACTATTTTAACATTAAATATTCAAAAGCATTTAGTATTGCTTAATAAAGAAAGCARTAAGAAGGAAAGAAGTAGTGCAAGTAAGCTGCTGCAATGCCTACGGCAACTCCAGGGTTAGGCAAAGAACTAGTGTGCAAAGAAATCTCATTATAAAGAGAAACAATATTTGCATTTTTACTGTTTCTTCTGTTGAGTGTTATATTTTTTTAAAAAAGGTAATTTATCAGTATTAGATATATGATTTAGAAATTTAATTTAAATTGGTTTCTCTTTCCTTTTCAGTTCACCCATTTTTTAATTGGATTTTATAATAGCATAATCATATAGGAAGAAAAGAGCAAAACTGGGTAATTATATGCACAATTATTTTTAAAATACAGTAACAATAGCAAGGATGAGCTGAAAAGTGCTCACACACTATTATGGTGTCAAGGCATAGTCCACACTTTAGGAACAGTCAGAGGATTAATATTAAGGAACAAAAGATACCTCTTTAATTTTCTAGATAATAAAAGACAGATATTGGGAGGGTGTATATATATATCTAAATATATACATATATATTACCAAAAAAATTGCAGTGCATGTTGGCTTCTTGCTCCCTTTCCCAGAATAGGCTGTGAGCATCAGTGTGTGCTAAAGATCTCCCCCTCCAGCCACCTCATGCACACACAAGAGGCACTGAACCAGCAACCTTCAGGTTCCAGAACAAAAGGAACTCCTTTAGCTTGACCTGAAGAACAAAGCACATGATGCTTTCTAAGTGCTGCCCAAGTGTGTCACATTTATCACATCTATTCTTTCTTGATCTGGGTGATCTCATCAGTGCTTGGAAGCCTCAGATGAGACTCTGTTTGGCATTTCTATTTTCATAACTAATAAAAATTCTTATATTTTTTCCACAAGCCAGAAATAAACCACTGCTTAGTTGTACATCCAGAGAGGAGACTGAAAAAAATAATCTAAAGCATTAATTCAGTGGGAACCTGAAGATGAGACTGGATTTTAGCCAAAGCCTTGTATTTTTCACTTTTATACTGTAATTTGACTTCCAGTACAGGATAATTATTTCACTASACATCAATCTTTACCACATCCAGAAAGACACTGAATTTAAATGGCTGAAAATGAAGTGGGTTTTTCAGTTCTTCTATAGCTTGGCCCAAAAGTATGCTCTAAAATATGTAAGCCATGATAATTCTTTGTAGTCAGACAGCCAGTTATATTAGTCATCTGAGGCTTAAAGCAAAGCAAAAATTTAAATAGCACATTGATTCCCAAAGACATTCATTTTAGAAACTTTCATCATGTTGTGTCAAAAGAAAAAATTTAAAAGTTCTCAAAAACTTAATTTCAAAGCCATGAATTTCACTTGGCTAGAGTTAAACTGTAATAAGAATGGATTTACTGAGGGTCTTTTCCCCTCCAATCATGGGGTTTTTTTCAGGAAGTATATTGCCTTACAAGAGAATWAAAAAAAAAAATCTTTCCACAGGTCAGTACTTATTGAAGGCTACTTAGAAGAGTAAATTGTTCTAGATTGGCRCAAAAGCTTACAGACTTAAAGATCAAAAGTTTCTTTGTTGCAGAGAGATTTCCCCATTAGTTTTAGTGGCAAAAGAATCCTTTTCATTCTGTAAAGGGTATGTTTAGTTGATCCGAATAACCTACTCAAAACATCCCAAGGCATATGAACACTAATTACAAGTGGTGTAAATATGTTGTTTCAATAAGAACAGAATAAAACCTCTGCCACCCACATAAATGTCTAACCAGAATTCAGCATGTTCTCCCTTTCCCTGTGATCAGATAATATTTAAGTATTTTAGCTGCTCAAGGTCTTTCCAAGATTTTAATGTCATTTTCATATTATTGAAGGAATTTTTTCATTCATTTAATTCTCAGTTTCTYAGAAGCAGAGACATTTTGCATTAAAGACTGCATGACCAACTTCATAGCTAATTTACCTGGGAACTCTGTGTCTTAAAGTTTACTTTTATTCTAATTCAGCAATAAGAMTGAGACTAGGAGTAATTTAGAGAAGGAACATCAGAAGCACATTCATCAGATAAACATATGCATCCACATATATGTGTGTGTGCACTTATGTGTTCAAACTCAATTCAGTTTTGTCATCCTTCAACACTGCAAGTATTAAACTAAAACTATCTAATATCTTATTAAGTAAAATTTTAACATTTTCTGTGTGAAATGCCTTTAGAGCAGAGTTCTCYTGCTTTGCTWGACTCCTTGTTGGAGGTTTAGCTAWATTTTACCAATCTTTTCTCAKATTTTCCTAAGTTATGAACCAACTGCTTTCAGATCAATGTTTTCCCACTGTGATCTTTGGCAGGTACAATTGTTTCCTCAGAGGTCCTGTTTTCTTCTAACCCCCTTTACTTTCAGCCCCTGGTACTTCAGTCTGGGGAAACAAAAGCAGTCACTCTTGGCACTGTTTCCCAGAATTGAGAAATGAGGAAATGGGGAGTGGTGAGAAGGAGTCATCATTTGGAGCTGATAGGGGGGAAATGTTACCTACAGGTGGGAGTTCCTCACATGAGTACAGGGAATGTGCCATTGGCAGGCTGAGAGTGGGGGTGGGTGACATTGGTAAGTTCTAAAACTTGAGAAGAGGGAAATTTCACAGTTAATGGGGTGATATGAATGCCTTCATGCCTTTGGGATTATTAGCCAGACTTTAATTCACCTAATCCAACTCCCACACACAGGGACACCAGAGAGAGTTCATAATGAGGGGAAGATAAAACTTCAGTTTCTCCAATCCCAAAATCTTCCCCCAAGGAAAAGCAAACTGGGAAAACGAGTTATTTTGGAGCTTTTGGAGTTGGCAGTGCAGGGAGAGTGTACAAGGACCATTAGAAAGCACATCAAGGCAAGAACTGCATTAATGGCAATTATGCYTAAGACATCTGGTTCTGTTAACCAGCCAACTTTTCTAACTTCCTGCCAAAAAAGAGAAAAAAAAAAAAATCTTGGTGACTCCAGAACTGACCCTTACTCATACTTTTCCCAGAATTTTACTTACCAAGATTTCCCACATTTCAGAAGTTTCTTGAAGGACACCAATTTATCTTTTGCTCTGTCAAAAGTTGCACCTCATCAAAGCAATTTCCTTTTGAGTGCTGCTCTTGGTCTCAACAAGCTGAGGAACTCCTTATTTTCTGAACAAGACGAGAAAGAGAGGAGAGATGAGTAAAAGCAACATGGAGGGATAAGACAAAATAAAAGAGTAAAGGARATTGTAATAATCATTAAGTGCCTCTGTAGAGACATGCTTGCCCTGATGTTACAGATCCCCTTTTACTGTCACATTCTCAGACACATCACACTGAAAAGAAATCAGAAGTTACTGGCTTATCACCTCCCAAAGAAAATAACAAAAGTCACACAAGAATTTGTAACATATTTATACCTTTTCAAAGGAAATATCTGATTGCATAGAAAAGACTGTTCWTATGACCCACTTCACCTCAGAATACACCGAGGGCTGTGGAGATGTTGACAAGTTTGGATATTAGGCACTTTATTAATTTAATTCACAGCTCTAATATAGAGAAACAGGAAAACAAATCCAAATTATAACCAGCTTTCTCTCCTCTGCTCATTCCATTACAAGGCTCATAAGTTGCCTAAGCATTCACTTTGCAGCCAGGTGTGACCTAAGATCTTCAATACATTTCTAATGATCTTTTTGCTTWGCTTGAATATTAAAGAATCATGCACTGAAATTTTCTTTATAATGTGMAATGAAGACATTTTCAAGGATAAAAATTTTCTGGTTGTTTATCATAAGGTTTTGTTCTGAGAGTCCCTGTTAGTCACTTTATGTAGTACACTCAAAAATATATTAGTTTGCTTAATGACCTTTATTCTTAAAGATGTCTCTTAAGTTATCCCAAGACATTTTAGCAAGAATATAGCGATTATATATAATAAAAATTGAACTGTAAAGGTTTCAATTACATTCTTTATTTTGTTTAATTTGAACTGTCTTCTTCTGGTGATTGAGATATTTACTTCTAATTTTAAAATAAATTAAAACTAAACTCCCCCTGGAAATCAAATAAAAATTGACATTAAATRTAATCTACATAAAGATTCACACAGACCATATTTTAAACTTTTCTTACATGCTGGGAAATATTCAGTGTCATACAATGGAAAAATCAATCTCATTAGGATTCAGGTAATTTGGTTCAAATTCATCTAACATTGTAGACAATCTACTGGATAAGATTACAATAATAACAGAACTCCAAGTATTTGCAAGTTTTCCACTCTTTTCAAAATACTAAACACAAATTATTCTACATTGGAGACTTCCTCTTTTTCTAATCTCTCTTCTTCATGAACTTGAACATATTTTCTTGGATTATTTAGAAGATAAGTCATATGATATAAAAAACATCTAAAAGTATGTATGTAACTATATATATATGTGTATATTTATAAAAATTCACTTTGGAAATTCTTGCTTGCAACTTCACAATTAAATGTATGTTAAACAAATTGCAGCTCTGTTCCAGTTTGCAGATTTTGCTGTTGGTGTTAGGTCCAATATTCCTGGCTTTCTCTTTTCTTCTTGTTGAGTTTAAGAGTTGAGTTCAATCCATTTAAGGAAACATCCGGTGTTACTGTTTCCTGGATGTTCCTAAATGTCYSTGTAAAYTGTCTGAGGGATGCACTTGAAATGYCCTTCAAGGTATAACCCAAATATCTGARTCTTATTAAAAACTCTTGTTTTTTCTCTTTCCTTTCTCTACACRAAGATTATGCTCTGGGTTCACAGTGTCTGTCTGTCTTTAGTTTACCTAGCATGGCCACACTGCTTGTTTACATTTCTGGGACAACAATTGCATGACAGAAGGAGATGGTGATGGAATTTCAGACCTCTGAGCAGTTAGTTGTAGAAGCCCACGGAATTCTGTTAAATCCTGTAAGGCTTGGGAAAAAAAGCAAAGAGAATATCTATGTTTAAAAAGGAGATAAAGAAGAACTGTAGAAATGGAGATCAGTCAATCAGCATTATTAATTTCCTAGAAAAATACTGCAGAAGGATAATCAGACAATTTGTAGGTACCTGGACAAKAACAAAATGGTGAATAACAGCCAGTGCAATTGGTATCAAAGCAATCTAGTTTTAATTTTTCATAGCAGGATAATAGACTTTATGGGAAGAGGAGAAGCAGTCWTGATAACATTTTCATATTATTCCATTGCCATATATCTTCATTTTTTAAACTGGACTTTGTTTATTTTCTCTCATGCAGCATTCTTGAAAGTTTCCTATGGAAACATAATTTACATAATGTTAGTGTAGCATAGGTGCAAAAATGTTTGAAAGTTGAATATAAAGAACAGTTTTCAATAGTTCATATGCAGAACATTAAGTKGCACCAAAATAGTCCCTGCCAAGCTATATCTTGACTGGAACTCATCAGGATTTTTATGAATAAACATTAGAATAAAGAGTRGATGTATTAAATCTGTCAGTAAATGAGGTCAAAGGGATTGTCACTATTTTTGGACATGCAAATAAAGCCCAAAGTTATCTTAATACAGGAGAGAGAGCAACTCTCAGAAAAAAAAATGCACCATTTGGTAGGAACAAGTGCAAGATGCTATTCTCAAATGAGAATGATCTAGCAARTGAATAGGAGATGGGAGAGAACTGCCCAAAAAATGCTACAAAAATGAATTTGGAGACTCTAGGGGATAAAAACCTGAATTTTATTTAAAATTTAGAAATAAATCAGATTTCTTCCTGAGGATATAAAAATAATAGTAGCATCTCTAGAATGCCKTAATAAATCTTTTCAGTTTTCTTGGCAGAGGCAAGAATTCCATCAGGTTCTCTGAGTGGCACTGTGCTTCCGTGGTTTTAGTTAATATTCTTTTATAAAAATGTTCATGACTTTATTTCAGTTGCCACAGTTTATTATGTACTGCTATTATTTTTTTATGGCAAAGTGATTATTTTGAAGGTTTTTTGTTTGGTTGGTTTGGGGGAGGAAGAGGTTGTGGTTGTTTGGGTTTTTTGTTTGAGGTTTATTTTCTTTCTTCTTTGTTTTGCTTGTTTCGGGATGTTTTTGTTGTTTTAGTGTCTTTTTGATTGGTTTGGTTTTGTGTGTGTGTTTTTTTGTTTCTTTTTATTAGGTTTAGATTGTTTTGTTTGTGGGAGGATGTTGGTTGGTTGGTTTTCTGGTGGGTTTTTTTCTCCACTATTATATCTGCAGTGGGCTAGCACGATTTTCAGCCACAGTTTTTGTCTCAGAGTCAGAGCTCACCTGAACTTGTTTCCTAGAGTCTTGTTCTCTCTTTTGCTCTCTTGATGTTAATCAAGTAAGAAGTAAGGGGGATAAATGTATGCTATCAAAAAAGGATTTCCTCTTACCAGCAGAAGTTCATGCATTGATTTGTCTCAGAAAAGACTAATTAAAACTTGCAAACTGCTTTAACTGTGAACTTTAAATTCATGTCTTGAGRAAAATCTGCTTGCATACCCACAAGACTATTTTTCCATGATTTTCAAAGACCAGTGTRTCATTCTTTTGGGTCTTTGGAAATCAAGGCAATTTAATGGCTTTTTACCATTTCAGTCAAAAATACTAAGGATATTTATTGTCTATTCCCAGGCCATATAATGAGGTGCACTCTTCTATCACCTCTTAAGTCTTTGAATCTTTGAAAAGCAGAACAGATGGAGTTGTTTACTCTGAGGAGCCATGTTATAATTTTAATACTGACTTTGAGTTTTTATATATATATATATATATATATATATATTCCACCATTTTGTACTTCACTTCAATCACTTGACTATATTTCTTAAGAGAAACTACTATGAAAACCTTCTCTGGGTTAGATCAGATTCAAGCCTACCATTTATAATGCATAAATAACTTTCATGTCAGATTTATTTCCCTTCTGAAATTATTGRATATTGATGTCAAGAAGATAGGACACATGCCATATCTTTTCACTCATCAGGGTTTCTTGCAAGCTTTCAAAGCCCACTTCTCTAACATGGAACTATTCTATAGTCTAGACATAATGAGGTGAACAGTTTTTTGCTAAAAAATCGTAGAGGCTGATACTTTTGCAGTGGTGAAAACAGTGGGAATATAAATAGAAAATGCTATGGTTTGTGGCTATGCTAATTTTAATTACAAAGCAGCGCCAAGGTTTTTTTCTGGCCTTAAAGCCAAATGGCAAAATTACAGCACATTCATTTTACTAATCTCTCTTAGCCTCTGAAATAGGGTGGCCACATGCAATGTGCCTAATGAGAACGATTCCTGGCCCAGGCTGCCTTCTCAAATACACCTGTTGTTTGAAAGTGCTGGTTGGCCTGAGTTAAAATAATTTCAGTATTTATCCTCTATACTGACTGAGTTCCAGTGCAAGGGCCTGTCCTCTCACTCTAATTTGCTCTTCTGAGAAGCTGAGATAGATGGAAATTTGGTTAGCTGGCTGGATATGGAACTAGAAATAATTTGCCTTTGACACTGAAAAGGATACTTCGGTTTTGTTAAATTTTTTCATTAAATTCATCTGACATGTTGATTTCCTGGTTTGGAATGTGTTTATCTTGAAATGACATGTGCAGGCTAGGCTGTTTTCACACCACAGATTTTGTTAAGATACTATAAGATCCCTTAAATAGAATTAGTTATCCCAACATTCTGTGCATGGTATGACCATAGATTTAAATGAATATGTAAATTGCAGCTTGTAAATTGAATTATAGAAAGACATTTTAAACACTCATTCCTTGTCTCTTTGCCCAAGATTTATCTTTAGCATCTGCTGCTCATTTGCTCTGCCAGGCCAAGGACTTTGTGGATATGAAAAAAAGTAATAGGGTTCTTCCTTGTATTACTGTAATTGTAGATTTCTACTGTTAAGATTCTTAAATTTTARTAATAAATTTAATATGGCAATTAAAATTAACTAAAGAAATTAAAATGTGGTACTCAGCCTGAACATAATCCTCTCTGTAATTTGAGACATTCAGTATTGTTGTGTTCTGTCCCTCTTTCCAAAACACACTGAATTCACAAATGTTACTCTATATTTTGTACTGCTTTATTTGCTGATACTGGACTGAAGACWTAAAAATTTTATCAAACATAGATTCAAAAGTTACTTTTAAAGTTATCATGTTTTCCCTTCAATGGTATTTTGACACAGCTAATATGCTTTCAACAAAGGGCAAAACACTAAGAAAATCTTTTTATTGATATTTAATTGAAACATTCCTCCAGGAACTTTTGTTGATGAAAGRCAAGCCAGGTTTTGCATTCTGTTTCTGTAGCAAATTCTATAGCTCTGCAGTTAAACTTGTACTTGCCATACTTTCTAAACTGTTTTTATCCCCTCGAGCTTGAATATATTGCTTCGAATTCTGAGAAAATGAAGCAACAGTGGGCTTCCTTTCTCTCTTTTCTCTTTGCTCTTTTCTCTTTTCACCTTTATTCTCATTTCTCTT
>CADDXX010000030.1:2761834-2791859 GCA_902810485.1 Alauda arvensis
CTCCTTCTCCTTCTCCTTCTCCTTCTCCTTCTCCTTCTCCTTCTCCTTCTCCTTCTCCTTCTCCTTCTCCTTCTCCTTCTCCTTCTCCTTCTCCTCCTTCTCTTCCCCCTTCTCTCTCTTCTTTACTCATATGACATTAATCCCATAGCCACTTTTGAGGGCTCTCTCTCTTTTTCAGACTGCTGAACTTTATTGTGACAGTTGGAACAATGATAGCAAAAATTGTGCCATTGCTGTCCTATCTATTAAACTTATTTCTTTGTATTCCTTTTCAATGAAAATTTAGAGTTACCAGTGGATCTAATCTATGGCTAAAGTTTTGCAAGAACTGAGGAGTCRCAAATGAATGTTAAACATGGTTTAAGTAGTCCAGGTCAGTGGAACTGGCACCATCCTCTGCCACCAAAACAGGAAGAAATCGTTTTCCGACCTTAGAAAATGCATTTCAGGTTGATACACTTATCTTGATGCATGCAGTGTTTCTGTAATAAATGTCTAAATTTGAGTGATTTCTGGTTCTTGTTTTTTTGATTGATTTTGATTGGTTGGTTGATTGTTTCTTTTGTTGTTTTTGTTGGTTTAAGGTTTTTTTGTTTTCCTGAACAAAATTAACTGTTGATATTTAATTTCAGCCAAATAGTTTGCATTTATCTGGTGTACTTCACATGTATGAAGTAAAGCTGAGTGTGCTGTACACTTGAAGTGATAAGTTTGTTCTGTTTCTTTCTGCAATATGCACATTTTGCCTTCACCTTCATTTCACACTTTCAGAGCAGAGAAATAAAATTACTCTTCTCTTTGTTAGTACTGTATATCATTTCACCAAGCAGAAAGCTTCCCAACAACCCCACTGTAGCATTTTTGCACTTTATTTTACCTGTCTGAAAGAGATCCACCACTTGAAGCTCTTTTCTGTTGTCACAGACACATGCACATTCCTGGAAATATCAGCACTGCTCATCTAAATTCTATATTGAAATTTTCTACAGCCATCTTTAAAAACTTTACTTCCTTTTRAAAGGAAAAAAGAAATGCAGAATTCTAATGTTTGTGATCCATCARCTAGTGAAATCAGAGAAAGAAAGAGGATTCTGTCCCCATATCCAAGCCTAGGTTATACATTTTTGCTTTAGAAAATCTTTCCAAGAAAAAGATGAGAAATGGCTTGTTCTTCTGGGCCCATGAATTCTGGAGGTTTAGACTATGTTTAAAGTCTGAGGGGAAAGGTTCAAAAATCCAGAACAACTGTTGTTTTCCACACTATCCTGGKATGTCTGACTAAGCTCAGATTTCCCAGTTCCTGGGCAAGAGTTCCAGCCACCCGCGTTATGCTTGGAGAGCATATGGCAGCACCACCAAGAGCAGCAGCTTTCAAGAAAACAGTTCTCTTGCTCTTTCTGCATAATAAAGACAAGAAAATGCAGCATAAAACTTAAGGTTTTTAATTTTCTTCTACAAACATGTCAGAATGAAATTCATCTTCTGGCCACTTTTATACACTAGGCATCCAGTCTAAGCAGGACATCAGGCTTCTCTTCATGGTGAAAAATAAGAAATAAATGACATCAGAAGTCAGCTCATCCTATTGTAAAATAGTTGGAACAAGTGATCTACTATAAATTTTTATGTCTCCAAGACAGAGCTTAGACACTTTAATTTTAAAATCAACCTTCAGRCACCTAAATTTTAGAAAGACGAGTCTCAATTTTACAGGGACTGATTTAATAACATAAATATGTACTTAAGGGTACTATCAGGCTGGGATAATAAAARATTAATTCTTTTTAATGGTTTGCATACCTTTTTTTCCCCTAAACTTCCCTCTTTCTTATGATGTCAGGATGTTGTAAATGCATGGTCTGGAGCTGCAGAATTGTGAGGTCATTGGAGGCTACAGCAGACTCATGAGCCATGTATTCAATATTTTTCATTTTAATTGGTTATCAATGAAAATTGGATTTCCTGAATAAGAATGATTTGTTGTCTTCATTGTGGCTTACTGAATAGGTATATAATTGCCAAGAATATGTTTRTGTTCTGTCTCTAGAACAAATGAGTCAGCTCAAGTCTCATTTCTCTCTGTTACTTTTGTGCGTTTTATCAAATACTAATCCTCCAATACATTTTAATTGTGCTCTGGCTCTGAATTCACCACATTAACTAAAGGCTCCAGACTTCTAAGCCTTACAAAACCTGTGATTTTAATTTCAAGGTTGCATCATCAGCATTTCTAAACAGTTATGTGATAAGGAATCATCTCCAAGAACAATTTGTCTTCCATATCATCAAACTCTTTTATAGGCTTCACATCACAAAGGAATGCTGTGTGCTTTYCAGATCGTCAGCACTTGCTGTGATTGAGAAGTGGATGATGTTGTAATCTCTGTCAGAGTCAATGGGCAGCTGAAGTTGTTTTTTGAACTCCAAATGCTCCTTTGATGTTAGTTTCTTAAGTGAAAACTTAGAAAAGGAAATTGCTATTGTAAGCATCTTTTTGACTCATGTAATCTGTTTTTACTGGTATATGTTGGCTGGAAGGCTTGTACTCTGGWTTTAAGTGCAATCAGTTTTCCCTTCAAAAGGGTCTGCTTTTTGTTTGKGTGTTGAACTCTCTGCTCAACAAAGAAAAGATTAACTTTTCCACATTACTGGAAAAGTTTTCTTTTCAATTACACTCAATCAGTAGCTCCACTTCCAGTATTTCATGTGTAAGGACAGCTGATTGATGCTTCTTTTCTGATGAATTATGTATTAAGTGACGAGAGACATCCAAAGTCACATGCTCTGCCAAATTGTCAAATTCTACCTGATAACAGTTCATCATTTTTATTAAAAAAAACCAAAACAAAACAACTACCAAAAAAATCACAAAAAAAACCCCTAAAACTGAACCAACTAAAAAGCCACCTCATTTCTTTGGTGTTTTTGCATGATGAAGACATGCAGTCATGACCAGTAGTGTTCCATCTTCTTATCAAAATTGAGGAAATGTATTATGCATTTTGCTTGCTGCTTCTTTTTTTTTCAATAATTCATCTATAAACTGCTATAGGAGGGGTTAACACGATTTATGCAATGAAATTAGACTTTGATTAAATTGCCTTTTTCACAAAGTATCTGCATATATATATGCTTATCTTCCTGAGAATAATATTTCATCTCCTGTTACAGTTAACAGAGAAATAGTTGGTGTAGCCCTTGGAATATAGAAATCTGACTGCCTCTAGAARCATCTATATGAGCAAATTAAACAGGGAGAAGATGGTGGCTCAGGTATTGGATGTTAATCATTCACAGTATTGAATTGTCCTTTGTCTAGTTTTAGATTATTTCCAAGAGTGTTTACCTGAATAATTCCATGGCATGCTTTGAAGCATAGCACAGATCAGACATTATTTACAAAAAATAATTTGGATGGTTCCAACCTGTTTTGGACACATAATTATACCCCACTATTTGAACTCCAGGCCTTCAGAGTTCAGTTATAATTTGTAAGTTTGTTCTGCTCAATAAGTTTGCATTGGTTACCCACAGTCCAATATTTGCTGATACCTGAGATGTTCCACCAGGCCCCGTCCAGCCCTCAGAGCTCTAAAAGGACRTGGAACTCCTCTGGATTCTCTGCTGCATCTGTGAGCAGCCAGGAGATGTTCCATACAATCCAGTGTACCTCAAATGATGTTAGMTATTGATGTGAGGCCAAGGGAGTCAAGACCTTTGCCTCTTCAGGGTATGCTGAAAAGCTGTCTAGGTGCCTTTAATTGTACTGTTGCAAGAGTCTCAGATGGCTCCAGACTACTGAGTTTGGCCAACTGAATGTGTTCGAGGAAGCTTAAGTATTTTTTCTTAGGCTTTCATAGAGTTTAGGACAGTTTAAAAAGGACTACATTTCAGGTTGACTTTTCAGTCGAGGAATATATATTTGTAGGTGAGTATGAAGGCCATTTTGAGTTGCCTGTTTTGTCATGAGATGGCATGAGTCTTCCAAGTACTCTTCCTGTCCGGCAAATAGATTCTATGCAGCTAATTCASAAATAGGTGCCTATTCTGCAGATATTCAGTTATTAGTCTACTTATTGCATATGGGTATAATGACTTCTCTTTCCAGGAGTACAGACAGCATTATTAAGTGCTTGTTTTGCCAGTGTACCATGTCACCTGCAATCATAATGATGTAGCCAGATGTTGTTTGYATGTATGTAGATCTCCTGCTTGCCTTGGGAGTTCAGCTGACCTGCCACAGGTACTCATGAGTACTTTTGATGACAAGGTCAGTCTCTGCTTGCAAGCCCTGCCACTTCCTTACACTTCCTTCTTTTTTTGTATTTACCCACAGTTTTCCACTTTTGTGACAGCATGTGAGTATTGTGCTTGTTCCTTTTTCAATCCTTAGATGTTTTCCAGCTTCTCCACTAACTGCAGTGGCTCTGTTGCCAGCTGCTCCAGCAGAGGTGCAATCACAAACTGGTTGTTATAACTGTCTGCTTGGGTTTGYTGCTTTTTGCTAATGTCAGCATGAGATTGAATTGGAAGTTTTCTGGCAGTTTCTGGCTCTTTTATACACACAGTGTTCCTGTCTCTTCCCATTTCTTCATGTAAGTGAGGAAATGTGCTAGGTTGCACTAGGCTCTCTACAGACTTTATTTAGTTTAAATTAAGGATGGGATTTATGGGTAAGTGAATATGAAACATATAAGGCTTTGACTTATTAGTTTTACCCTCTTCAGTTGGCAATTCCAAGAATTTATTGTCTATTTTCAACTGTGAAAATTCAACTTGTGTCTTCTAGGATTCCTGCTCAACCCATACAACCCTGAAGTCTGATAAACCTGAGAATAAGATGAGACAATATTTATTTTAAGGRTATCTTCCTTAAATTCTGGAAGTTTGGAAATCTCCCATAAGAACCGTTCTGTCCACATTTTGATCTCAGCCTCTCACAGGTCTCTGTCCTTTATTTCAATGACCCATGAAAACTAGCATTACTGACATCCTTATCTTTCTGTCTTTTTCTTTTTACCCCATTTGACTTTCTCACAAATGGGTAAAATCAGGAACCATCATTCACCTACTCCCTTATCTTAGCCTTGAGGAGTCAATTAAAATCCAGTGCTTCCTGTACACCCTCTGCATCTTTGCTTCAAAAAGAAAATGAGTCCTTCCTCCTGCTGGGTTCCTATCCCCATCTACCCATTTTTATGGTGGGTAAAAATAGTCCTCCTTGAATCTCTTATGACATCTCATCTGTATTGAAATTGCCATCTCATCTGTACTGAAATAATCCCTGTGTTTGGAATATTTTATTTCATTCCTCATTAACAAATATTTTCATGATTCTGTGAATGACTGTATTATTACCTTGAATGTGTTATGCATATACACATGTATAGAGACAGATACAGTGTAAATTTGAAATKATTTGCAACTGGAAACAGGGCAAGGTGGACAGTGTAAGATTAACTCTAGCCCAGAATATTAACCCTGAGGACAGTATGTACTTTGCCAGTCCCATTGTATAATGTCCATTTTTTGTTAACTACCCAAAATTTCCGTCCTCTTCTTTTTTGGTTTGTTTGTTTGATTTTTTTTTCTCATATTTCCAATGAGGAAATTCAAGTTTGTATTCTTAGCTCCGCTTGACAGCAACTGGAGTTATCACAAAATCATAAAGTTTGGGAAAGGGCCTCAGAGACAGTGCTTGATGCTGGTTKTATGCCAGGCAGGTAACTCCAACATGGAAAAGAGCACCCCTGGAGAGATGTATGATAGACTGGGCGAGGGTGAGAATTCCCTTGTTGTCTCATATCTGGTTCTTCAGGCACCACTTTGCATGTGAGAGGCAATCRGCTGTGAATGCCCATTGCATTCGTGTTTCCTCATATTTCAAAAGTATATTTTGGTTGTTGAGATTCAACTCTATAAGCCTTACTTTTAGTTTGACCTTTTTCAGAGTCCACACCATGTCATCTTCCACCTAATTAGCTATTGCTTCAGAGATATTTTGTGAGTGTGTCTCACTTCTCAGTTTTAGACTCTAAGCCTGATTTGATGAGCTAATGATCCTATTAGTAGACTCAGCATGGTAGTGACATTTTCAGAAATAGTTTATAGGAAAAGATTGGGAAATAGTTTKTGCTCCTCACACATTACTTATTTTCTTCTTGTTCCATGCTTCAAAGAATCTGCATGATGACATTTTAAGGRTAAATAGAATAAAAATATTTTATAACTGGGTGGCAACATTCTGCTGATTCTCAGTTTGCCTGGGAAAACTGCTCTTGAGGTCAGAATGTCTTGCTTCATTCCTAATTATCTAAGGAGTTTTTGGGTGTTTTTACTGTTCACAAAATTTTGCTGTGTTTGTTTTCATTTGAATTAAATTGTGTCTGGAAATGTTCTGCCTATCTYTTATTATACCAATTTTCTACCCCAGTTTTTATGAAAAAGTCRGGCTCTGACTGTAGCAGCTAATCTGTGGCTTGAACAGCTAAGAATACAATTGGYATTCAGGGATATGTTTCCAAATTTTAACTATTAGTTCTGCAATTAGACTGAGACAGTTTCCCTGTGGAAACAGGAGTGGAAGCCAGAAGCTACAGGGAATAGAAAGATCTGGAGATATGTTTTACTGCTTTGATAAGGGCTGTGATTTTAATCAGTCTTCTACCACACWGGACAAAATCATTCCACTTCTGAGCAGTGGTGGAGATATCAAGTGGGTACAATACTGAGCAGGGCACTGTGTGTGAGCAGAGCCCACAGAAAGCATGGTGTGGCATTCTCATGGTTAGCAGACATGAAAATTGCAACTGGATATTTTTCCTGTTCAAAAATATTAATGTACTAGCWACTGCTGTTATCAATATTATCAGARAATCTAGTAAGTAGGAAACATCTATATTAAGTCCTTATGTTCACAGTTTTATCTGGTCATGATTTTTCCTAATTATTACTGTGACTGGAAGAAGTAGGAGTATAGTTATAATCCACACAGATTTTCACAAGAAAAATAATTTTAATGTGAATATTAATTAGACCAAAGCATTGATRAATTTGGAAAAATTAATTAATTAATTATCCAGCATTTCCAAGTGCCTGGAAATTCTGATTGAGTAAAAGACACTGGCTTAKGACATGTCCAGCTTTCCATGTCTTGAATGCAGCTGTGATTCCTGCATAATGCAAAAGCATCACAAAGAATTGGTTTTATGATTATGCACTTTCAATTCCAAAGGACTTTTTAAGTTTCTGACATAACTGACTATATTTATTAGTCTTCTATTTTAAAGTCAATAATGTATTATAAAAAAAATAAATTAAGATTAAGCACTTTCCCCTTCTTTTTAAAAAACTAATCTATTTAGATATTCCGAAAAATTGATTGAAAAAGAGCATAATCTTTTAATGGTCTAGTTCTCTTAGAAGACCTCATCTTGTTTAAAATTACATTTTTCTCTTTTCTGTAGTTTTCATATCTTACACTGCACTGATAAGTTTGTAGAGTTGTATTCAGACTGTTCCCCAGACAGCTTGTTTACAAGCACTTTAATATGACTGACTACRTACTTCATCTTTTGGACTTGTACTTTGCCTATCTCTGTGCTGCTTCAGTGTCTCATGAGCAAATAGAAGTCTGTGTAAAAACAAGATGGAACAGCAACAACAAMAAAACCCCAACAAAACCTCACATCTGTAAGCTATAGCATGTCTTTTTTTTTTTTTTTCTTATAATATTAAACCTATTTTCTACACCTTCTGCCTTGAATTTTCTATAGCTCTTGGTCTAATAATGTACCTTTGCTAGGATTTACTCTTTGCAATAGTACTCAAGGTCTTCTTAGTTCACTTGTCTTCTCRCATAATTTACTTCTATTGTATGTTTCTCTTCCAGAACACCTAGAGAGCTCTTTGACCTTTTATTTCACTTTTCCTTTCAACCTGAAGCCTTTCACATATGAACTCGTTATTACCTGGCACAATGCTAACATTCATAGAAGCATATAATAGAATGACTTGGGAAGGGACCTTAAAGATCATCTAGTTCCAGCCCCTTATCATGGGCAAGAATGCCACCCACTAGATCAGTTTGCTCAGGGTCACATCCAACCTGGCCTTGAACATTTCCAGGGATGGTGCAGCCATGACTTCTCTGCACCACCTCCTCCAGTGACTCATCACCAACACAGTAAAGAATCTCTGTCTAACCTGTAGCCTAAATCTCTCTTCTTTTAGTTTAAAACTGGTCCCTCTTGTCCTCTGTCTGTTCAAAAAGTTGCTCTCCATCTTTTACATAAACTCYCTTTTAAGTRATGATATGTCCTCAATCTTCTTCAGGATGAACTTTCTCAGTCYRTCTTCAYAGGAGASGTGCTACAGCCCTCTGCTCACCTTTGTGACCTCCTCTGCCTCTGCTCTAAGAGACTTTTGTCTGTCCTGTTTTGGAGGGCTCCAGACCTGGATGTAACACTCCAGGTGAGGTCTCACAAGGGCAGAGCAGAGGGGCAGAATCCCCTCCCTCCATGTGCTGGCCACACTGCTGTGGATGCAGCCCAGGATGCAGTTGGYCTTCTGGTCTGCAGCTGCACACTGCACAGTTCATGCCCAGATTTTCCTCCACCAGAATCTCCCAAATTCTTCTCCACAGAGCTGATTTCAGTGAGTTCATTACTCAGTCTCTACTCATGTCTGGGACTGCCCCAGCTCTGGTGCAACAGCCTGRACTTGAATCTCCTGCATGTGGGTCCCATTAATCAAGCTTGTCCAAGTCCCCTGGATGGCATTGCTTCCTTCTGCTGTGACAACTGCACATCACAGCTTGGTGTCATCTGCAAATTTGCTGTCATCATGCTTCTCCAACACTTTGCYTGTTTCTTCTACTCTTCTCCACTCTGCCTGAAACCTGTAGCACTGCAGGGAGATTATTTGACCCTAGTTCAGGATGGACCCAGTTATCTTGGTTATTGMAATATTTCTGCAATCCTTTTCAATACTTTATGAAATTAAATATGGATTAAACATTATTTAACAGACTAATAAAATTGTCATGTGTTTTAAAAAATTGAAGTAATACTCCTTTCTCTAGTCATTAAATCTCCTTTCTGTATCTGTGTTCTTCAGTCAGGGGAAATGGGCATTTAGGAAAGAGGAAGTATGACAGTGTAGATTTGCTGTTGATAAGCTCTATCGCTAGCTCATCCAGCATTTTATTTCATATTTCAGATACAGTAGATATATCTCCATGCAACTTTGCAATCAATTTTACCAAGACATCAGTCAAATTATTCTTCTAATTTACTTGTATGATACACTGTGAAATAGTCTTTGCACAACCTGCTGAAGATTTGCACTGCTGTACATTAATTTTCCTCCTATATTCTTTGTTCTTGAAGTATTCAAATTATGTTCAACATTCTTGTGCTGTAGAACAAAGCAGCTTAGTTTTTTAAATATCTATTTCTTCTCTTCTAAGTCCTGATACACATGTTCACATTTATCARTTTTATGTTACAGTGTAAATGAAAAAAAGTCAGAGAACATGGTCTTTACTTTTACCATTCTTCAAGCTGTACCACTACTTAACGTGTTATGTGGATGGAATCTGAGCAAATTTGTTAAGATTATTAACAAATAGTTGTAAAATCAATCCTTCAGTGGTGCTGTTCAATTATGTAATTATCTTATTCATTCTCTCTTCATTTCATTTTCATAAATGATGCCTCCTCATGTATTATTCTAGATGTATTTGTCTAACCATAGTGCTTCAAAATTTTGATTGCTGACTGGAACCCCGTTGTGCTCAATGCTGAATGCAAATGGACCAATAAGGAATACTATGAAAAGTATAAGAATAAGATGAAAGACAACATATTGACCCAAACAGTGGGGATAAAAAATGCAAAAGAAGACCAAATTTCCCTATTTTATGTGTATTACTTGACCATACAATTTTTATTTTTAGAATGCATATTTTAATTTGAATTGACTAATGTCTGAAAATTATGAGACTGCCATCGCCACCGGTTGGTTGCAGAGGACTTGGCTCTTGAGCAGCTGTATGAATCCAATTTGAGCTTTTCACAGTTTGTGACATCCCCGAAGGAAGAAAGAAGGAAGGAAGGAAACTTATATGGAGTACTATTATCTTTATACTATCTTTATACTATATAAATATATACATATTTATATTATGCATTTTTGTCATACACTTGTATTTATTTATAATAAAGACAGAATTTTTCCTACTGAATTCCAGAGGATTTCCAGTGGAAAACACACTATCCTGGTGTTCTGAGTCTCAGGTTTTATCCAGGTAGGAATGCTGGGCTCCTCCCACTGGGTGGATCCAATGGGATGATTTAAATGGCCCATTAACAGCCCATGTCCCCCTGGAGGTATGATGGTTGGTACCCCCCGCCTCCTCCTCCTGAAGTTAGAAGAGGTAAGCAGCACAGAATTATTCCTAAATTCACTATTCTCTTTCACAGTGGCTGAGGTGAGGAGAAGGAAGTTGACTAAAAGGAGGTGAGGAGGTGACCACCTCCTAGTTTTCTGTGTCTTTTAAGTATTGATACCTTTACTGTCAAACTTCAGAAGGCTTTGAAAATAAATCTTAGTTAATATGCAGAAAAAATTTTCAGCATATTCGGCTGGTGGGGACTGTCCTTCAGAGATGGTATTAGCCCCTTTCTGGGAAAAGCCACAGAAAACTTGCTCAAGAGAGAGGTGCAGTGCAGGACTTTAAATACAGAGGTGTCACTGCTGTTCTCCACAACACAACAAAAAGCAGAAAAGCAGGAACTGACTGCTCCACTCCCTGACTGCATGTTACAGCACCACCTGCACAATGAGGCTCTCCACCTCTGCTCCGAGTTCAGCCTGAGGAGCACATTCTCTGCCTCAGTGAAGCCACAAGCTTTCCCTTAGTCCTCAGTCATTCTTTTAACACCTTGTACTTTGATGTGAAAAAGGAGGTAGGAATAAGGGGAGTTGACCTCCATCATTCTGTGATTTTCATCTATTTGCATTCCTTCCACATTCACTCCTTCTTGTTCTTTCTTCTCCTTCCCTGATCACTTTCCTTCCCCACACAGTGCTGACAWTAGAGATTAGGTAACTCCATCTCAGCCAGTTTTTCCAAAGTCTTTAGGCTCACCTTCTGCTTCCCATTYTTCCACAGCTCCTGCACTGGYATRAATGACATTATGTGGTCTAAACAGTTTGATTGTTTTAACAGAGAGAAATGGATTGTACTTGATGCATTTTTCAAGTRTTTCAAACTAAAGTCTGCACTAGACAAATGTGCCTGATACTTTCACAAAATCTATATGCAGTAATTTAAAATATTCATCATCATTCCCCCTTTCCTTTCTCATCTCGGTTCTGTTTTGTTCAGTGAAGATTTTATGATCAGAGTTAAACTATAATGTGGTGTTTTGGATGCAAATAATGAGAGAAAGAATTAAATGGAAATCTGTTACCAATTTCAAAAACCTGGGATACCTCGTTATAAARGGAAACATAAATCTGAGCCTGGATCTCCTATAGCCCAAGCAAATTGTCCAGATTGTGGTGCATGACCATGAGCATTGCTCTAATATTCTACTTTCAGACAGCTGCTTTAATAATTCATATGTGCTTCAAAAAGGAAATTAAAATATATATAAATTAACTAAAATTACTGGGGCATAGAGATATTCCCCACTTTGCTTCATCCACAGTCTGTTTGGCCTGTGTCACAATTAGGAAGTAACTACCGTAAATTTGCCAAAGTACCTCCAAAACAACTGTATCATTTACAACTGCTTTAATACCTGTGTCAGAACCACTGCTTCCCCAGTGCTTTAGGAGGAGAGATGCCATACACTAGGTCAAGTTATGAAAAGGAGATCCCWGTCTCTAAAACACACCAGAGTCATCAGTACAGACAGATGAACACTGAAGCATCTGAAAGTGTGTCAGAAAACAGACTTTGGAACAGAAATCTATCAACCCAGAAAAAATCATTGTCTCACCCCTTCAAGCCAAACTCTCWGTGATGGTAGGTGTTCCCAAGCTGMAGTCCTGCCATCTGTGATATAAAGTCATCAACAGTGGTATGTTGCTAAAACATGTTATTTCTTTCTATTACAAAAACGAACAGGCTTGAATTTATGCCATTCACTTAAAATTAACCTCAAAGTGTTAATCCTGTGTTACTCTTTGTTTTGTAAAACTTCTGTTTCTGAGATATCTTCAGCAAGCTAATGGCTTTTCCTTTGCTTTGTTTTGACCTTACCAGTGAGATTTCTTAAAGAAATAAAATTTAAGTGATCATGTTGTGTGTCTATCTCTCCCTTCCCTCTGCTTGTCCATAATTTTTTGACCTGTCCACCAAGTACAATGAACTTTGACATAGACACAGTAATTTCAAAGATGCTCTGTTCCTAGACATATTGTGAAAACAGACATCTAAGTGCTTGTGAGAGGATGTACAGCTGTCTGCAGTATGACCTCAGCCCTTGTCAAACAGCAGGGAATACACAYAGAAGGACTGCATTTAAAACTTCAGCCATCAGATAAATTTTCTGTCAAAATCTTTTCTTCCTAGATAACACTGGAAACAACTCCATAGGAAATGAAAATATATGGTTTAGCTTGTTAATGGAAATAGCTTTTGCATTTAAAGATGTTTCTTGAAAAAATTTCAGTTGTACATTTCACTGTATTACATTTTTAAATGTAACACTAACACTACATTTCTTTTTCTGCATTATTCACTGTTTTCTTTTTCCTTTTCTCAAGAAACTTAGAAATACTCAGTTCATGCTYAACACCTGGATATGGAGCTGTAGAAGCCAGAATGAGGTTGTCTTTGCATTTTTTGGCTTCTAAAGTATCTGAACCCTTACATTCTCTTTCCTTTCCTACATTAGCACTAAGGGAGCTGTTGTGGAGATTAGCTTTACCATCTGATGTCCTGCTTTCTATAAACTATCCTGAATCACCTGTATGAGATCTGTGCCATGCTGTGAACCTAAGTGTTGCAATCTGGACAGCTATTTGCCTTCTAAACCACAGCCAAAGTTTTCAAGTTAATAACATGWAATTAATGGACAGGAAATCCTTCTATCTTGCTCTGAATTCACTATTTTTCTAGACCATGAATTCATAATGGAGAGCCAAAAAGCTCAGGAGAAAAAAACCCRAAAGGGAACAAAGAAAATTAAGGTCAGGCATTTTGCTCAGCGCAGATGGAGCACATCTTCATACAGAACATCCTGAGGCAATCTGCTCAACAGGCCACCCCACCTGATGAAATATATCATTGTCCTGAATTTTAATATGACAAGTCTGCTTTTAAGTCTCTTGTTTATGCTTCAGTACTTGAAGACTATGGAAGGATCACAGTGGGCTTCTTCATCTACCTTTATTTATTGATCATGCATGAAAAAGAGAGCAGACAAAGGTCCTCACCCTTACAACACAGAGTAAAGTTCCAAGCTCAGTGTGTGGGAAAGGATTTTAACAAATTGCAGAATAATAAGAATGAGAGATTCATAATGACATTTCTTATACTGTAGCCAAGCATCAAAACACCTACAGAGTGGGGTGGGCTCTTYATGTGCACCTACAGTGCATCACGTGTTCCTTTGCAGGCAGAAGACATCTCTGYTCCTTCTAACCAAACTTGCACAGAAACAGCTGTTCTCAAAGCACCCTTGTGACATAATTCCATTCTGTGCCTGAAGTCATTATCATAGCCCTGTTGTCGTGACAACAAAACACTCTCTGTTGCTAATGCACGTCTCAGAAACAATTAGAGAAGCACCACTATCCCCCAAATTGACTTTAATTAGATTAGTTCAAAAATTAGTCKGTAATGCTATACATTGGGGGAAAGTTTGTGATAAATCTCTTCCTTAAGAAATTATTCCACGCAGAAGGAGTTTGGTTCAGCTGTATTCCCCCTTTCTACTCCTAACTTTTTAGTTGAACCTAAGAAAAATATGTGAAATCAACAATTCTATTCCTACTACTTCAGAACATGCAATAATCACATTTTATCAGGAAGTCTTAAGAGGAAAGTGAACGTTTCTTGTTAAATGCCTTGCTGCTTCTTGTAGGAGAAACAGATTTTTGTATAGCAAACTAATATGGTTATGTAGAAGTTACCTTATTGCTTATAATAAGTAGTAGTTATAGAGTCTAAGATGTATATTTACATGATTACGCATTATTTGATTGGATTTTTTGTTTTTTTATGAAGTTGGCACACCCTTTTTAAGGTACTTAATTGGTTAAAGTTTTATCACTCTGAGTTTACTTTTATTTGAGGTTTGTATTCTTGATGGTTAGTTTTTCAGGTTTTTTGTTCTTATCTTAGTTTTGTTTTTGCTTTAGTGACTTTAGTGAATTCTTGAGAGTTTGAATAATAAAACTACAAGTATTTTGATGAGAATACAAAGATTTTAGATAGTTCACTGAATGACTTGTGCAAATACATTGCTACATCTCCTTTTGAATATTTTAAAATGTTCAKATCTAGAAAGCTTTAGATTCTTATTGCAATGATTTTTTTCTTACCTTGCATTACAGTGTTAAGATAGGAATTCACTACAGGGYGCATCTGATTATACAAACGTAGCCTTTCATAAAAATGGGGATCATTTGCTACAAAGTTTTCAAGCTTCATTCCATATAATCTTTATCCCATCTGCATTTTAATATGATTTTCAGATTTTTTTATCTCATCTTTTCTCTTAGTTCATTATACTAATTTACAGTTTGATGGTGATAATAGAGACAATACAACAATATACWGTTAAGGTTAGTGGGATGTTCTGCCTAGCCAGTGGATACTTTTCAGTCCTGGACTTCTGTATAATTATGATGTTTTTACCTATCATGATGTGGAAGCAGAAAATGTTTGGTATTGTGTGCTTTATGTATGAAACCAGACATTACAGATTCACCAAATAAAAAATTATTCTTCAAACAGAATTTGTAGTAAGATCAATGCTGCCAAAGTTGCTGGTTCTGTGTTACTCCATTACTKTTCTGAACACCTTCTTTGACAGGTGTCACTATAAAAACATGTAGTTGTCATGTCACAGAGCAGCAAGTGTTACTGTCTTGAAACTAATTTCTTGTTTATTTAAAAACATGCTCCATGTGAAACATTTTTTTCCTTTTTTGTAAGTGGAAAAAGCCATCATTCAAAAACAAGTATTATCAAAAAGCTCACTGCTTCAAAAACATTTTAACAAATTATAAAATAAAACCACAAAAAYTCCCCAACAGTATATCTTTCTCTTATTTTTTGCATACAATAACAACAATAATGATGATAATTACTATTGCAATTCAAGATACTGTTCAAACTGCATTACTTTATATTCTCAGTGGCTGAAAAAATCACAACTGCTAGATTTGGTAGAGTTGAAAAATGATAGTATTAAGAACTAATTGCTTCYTAACTCAGTAATTTCTCTAAGATGCAATTAGATGAAAAATGAGGCCTTCACAAAGAAAATGGGGCAATTCCTAAATACCCCTCAGCAAAACTGATGGTTGTACATGTGTGATAAAATCGTTCCTCAGGTGAGAGTCAGTGGATCTAAGTTGTTTCATTTTTTAGCTGAAATATGCATCACTGGTGTAAATTCAGCCCCCATAATGGCATAGGAAAAATCCTTGTGTTCMTGAGAGACCCATGGATGATCCATTTTGTCAGAATTCTGCCATTTTGAGGATATGGGAGTTTCCAAAATAAGGACTGGTCAAAAGATGTAGTGACACCAGRAATCTATCTACAGCCTTTAAAGAAGAGATCTCTGCCCCATGACCACATCCAATCACTGGGATTAGGACCTCTACCAGTGGGTGCATGCAGAGTCCTCTATGAACCTGTCACCCCAGTAAATTCACTCAGGTGACACTGAGCAGTTTGACATAAAATCCCACTTTAACATCTTCTCTAAAGGCTCTATCTTGCACTAGATTTCAGGAGCTTATAGAAAATAAGGATTTGTATACAAAGTAATCTTTGACTGCTTGTTCCAGGGCTGGATAAATRGCAATATGTGCCTCATAGGTTTTACAGGCACTCTATTCATCAAGGGACTCACCTAAGTAAAGAATCTTCTTGTTAAGTTCCTGCTGTGCATGGCTTGGAACTGTTTATAAGACATGAGCATTAGGATTCATCTTTYTCTCTCTCCTTGTGGTTCCCTCTTACCTAATTTAGACACCTGATCACTCAATATTTTCCTTGTATTTTACTATTAGCTCAATGCATTTGGAGGCTGAACAGATGTTTTGGGATAATACACACTTGTTACCCTCAGAGGAACTAAAACTGAGTGTTAAATAACCAGAGAAATAAATTTACAGATACTTTTTTTTCTTCTTCTTTTGTGATAGGCAATAGAGAACATATGAAATAMAGTTTCAGCAAAAATATTAGCAAGGCTGTTTCAGACAGTCCCCTGATGATATATGAGTAGACCACAATGCTGCAGCTTGTATAATCTTAATTTTTAGTCTTTTATTAAAGATGCAGTTAAGCTTAACAAGCAATGAGTCTCTTTGTATTTGTTGTGGGTGCTTGAGAATGAACAAATTGAGTCTGTGGTTGGTAGCAGGGAAGATGAGTGTTTCTGCTGAAATTYTTGCTGGATTATTAATTCACACAGCTGGTGTTTCTTTCTCCTGGAGATGTGGGAGATGGAAGAGCAGGGCTTTTAAATGCTGTTGACTATATCTATTTTAGCAAKTAATATARTACAAAAGAAGGTYACYGGATCAAAGCAAYTAAAACCACATGTAGATCATGTGGTTCCAGCAGAGCTGWGGATGTCCYAAGTGGGTRGAAGTGTTCAAGACCRGGTTGGAAGGGGTTTTGAGCAACCTGTTCTTGTAGAAGGTGTCYCTGCCTGTGGCAGGGGGATTGGARCTGGATGRTTYTTAAGTCTCTTCCAACCCAAGATATTCAATGAYTTTATGATATAGAAACAATRGATTACATTTAATGTGAGACTGGAGAAAATATTCACAAACTTTGGTTCAAATCTGTCTGAAGGATCAGTGTTCGGGACTTCATGCTGAACAGGTTGAAATATATTTTTCATGCAGCTGATACTGATCTTCCACTTTTGTTTCCTCAGATAGAACAYTTGCTCATGCACACCAAATCACCTCTGAAATGGAAATTATGTAATAAATGCAGTTCCTGAAGTTCTGTGCCAGAACTACCTTATTGCTCCATCCTAAAARCTAATACTGGTCCAGCTTTTGATAAAAATATTTTATTTACTGAYCCAGAAAGAACTGCAGCTGGTATTCTCTCAGGACCACCATAAAAATATTGCTCCTTTTGCCAACTTTTCCAGTAGAGGCATTCCTGGTCAGAGCACAGTGACCTCTGGCAGTTTGGAAATGATACTTGACACAGATGCTGAAGGGTAGAATAATGTTCAAGATATGAATGGTGAGGTAACAGAGGTGTGCMTAGGGTAAACAAGTAGTTTCAGTGCCTGTTTCTTCTATGCTGTATGTGCTTTGGAGAATTTAATACTTTTCAGTAGCTTTTGTAATTATAGATTTTATTTTTAATTATTCTGATGTCTCATTCTTCTCCCTCTTGGTAGKTCTATTCTAGTTCCCAGAGCAGTCAAGCTGGACCGTGCTCTCTGTCACAAGAGTTCTACTGCTTTACTAAATGCAACCTACATTAGGTTAGACTATAATATAATAATCGAATATAAACTTTGGATTACTTACTTCATCAAAGCAAACCAAAGTATTTTTTAAAGGACCAAGCATTGCTATTATTATTATTATTATTATTATTATTATTTATTATTATTATTATTATTATTATTTATTATTATTATTATTATTACTACTACTACTACTACATCATTTTAGATGGTGTTTGTACAGATTACTGCAGTGTTTTAATGTGAGTTTAGAAATTTATAATAGCAACGACAAAAATAAATTCCTGGCAATTATTTTGCTCTTGTGCTTTGCATCATTACTTTTTAGCAAGTCCTTAAGGCACAGTAGGTAACAAAAATCTCAGGATCAATAACATGAAACCATAAACCCCACAATGAGTGTGTAATGGGCAATACCTATAAGTTATATACAAATACATAAGTTATACATAAAATACATTAGTGATATACAAATGCATAATATACATAAGTTATATACAAATACATAAGATATATCAGATTGCTATTCAAAAGTAGTTAAGAGTTTAATTGCTCCATTAAAAAAATCTAAATTCTTTGCTGCTTCCCKTTGAAGTATTCACAGAAATTTAATGTGAAACATTTATAAAGGAAATCTGAAATTTATAAAATGTCTCAAAAATATATCAYGAGACAACTATTGAGGCCAAATGCAACCTCAGTTGAGAGAAGAATTGTTTCAAAGAATTTTACACTGGATACAGATTTGTTCCTGTACGTCTTCACCTGATATTGTTGCACTAAAATCTCAAAAGCAGAGTGAGAATAGCATTACAGAGGTTGTTATTCCCCTCATCTTGGGGAAAACTGATGTGATAGGAGTAGAAAATTGAATCAAGAAGATTTTGTTTTGTTTTGTTCTCTTTTCCTTCCCCATTTCATCATCCTTCAGAGCCTAAGCTTGGAAAATTCATGGAAACTACTAGGTGAATAAAAGACAAGCTAGATTCTCAGAGGAAAGTGTGGATGAGATGTGAGAWTTAAAATGCTGAGGGACTTGGAACAGCAAACTTGCAAGTACCTATGCTGCATCAATGGTGATGATGAAGACAGGAAACAATCTCCTTTGATGCTGGAGGTAAAACATGTTGAGATAAAGGTGATGAGAATGAGAACAGGATTTATTGTACTGAATCAGACAAGTTTTGTATTCCTTCTCATTTCTTGAGTCTTGCATTTTTGCTGCCTTCAGAAGTGACCAATGTCTGGTGCTTGAGGGGAGGTTGAAGAAAAGCCCTCAATGAATGTAGCTAGTTGTGTGAAAAGGAAGGTGGARAAGAAGATATCTTCTTAACCCCTGCAGGTATCAATTTACCTTCAGAAGCATAACAATAGATTACTTTAAAWTTCATATTTTTGTTATTACTCACAAAATTATTCAGCCCTTTAAATCTTTCATATTTGACTTAATAATCTCCTGCTAGAGTTAATTCCAAGGGATGACAGCATGCTGTGAAGAGTATTCACTTTCACAATTTTTACAGTACTTTTGTGTCATTTATTTCATTGCATATCCTTTATGGATTAATTATGTCATAAGGTTAAAAGTAGGGTCTTATCATTCTGCACTTCATAAAAATAAATACAAAGAACAGACCATTCCATTTTTCCTGTGTGAAATAAAACTTAAGCTGTTTTCATTTTGAGCATATATTGAAGAGTTGAGTTTCTCTGCTTTCTGTACCAGCAAACAGAGAAGGTAAGGATGACAAATTTGTTTATACAGTATATTCTGTATATGCTGTTTCTCTGTATATTTTTCTATTATCAGTAGGTTGTTTGACTCCTAAAGAAATTTCAGAAGCACTTCAGATATTAATACCAAATAACCCTCACCTATCAATTAATGATATCARTGGGGACTCATCATCCCCATGTTTGAGTTTTACTTTAGAATATCACACAGAAACAAGAATGGCAAATACTACAGTCTTGGGTTGCAATGCAAGATGTAACCAAAAGTATGTATTCTGTTTGCCATCTGTTAAAACCAGTTGGGGAGGTGTTTTTGTTTATCTCTTCTGTGACCCATTCCTCATAACTCTGGGGGGAGGGGGCAGGTATCTTCTGTTAATGGGCCAGCTGTTAAACCAGGTGGGACAGTGTTCTTTATCTCTTCCATGACCCCTCCTCCCTCTGGGGGGATATCTGCTGTTAATGGGCCATCGAGGCTCACTGCATGACTGATAAAATTACATCATCCCATTGTGAGATGCTCCACCCAGCAGGAGGAGCCAAGCATTCCCACCTGGATAAAATCTGAGACTCAGAACACCAGGACAGATGGTTTTCCACTGGATTCCCAGAGGAAGACTGGACCCATCTCATCACCACTGGACCTTCTGAGGAAAACTATACCCTTTTTACAGGATCATCTCTGCTCCAGCAGGACCACATTTGTCACTCTGGGAGGACTTAACTGCTACCAACACCCTGACCAACCACCCTGATACCAAGGTGTCAGGTGATATTCTGACTCTGTCAGTATTTCCTTTTTGTTTTGTTTGTGTTTTGTACCACTACATTTTATTTTAAATATTCCTATTAAAGAACTGTTATTCCTATTCCCATACTTTTGCCTGAAAACCCCTTAATTTMAAATTTACAATAATTTGGAGGGAGAGGGTTTACATTTTCCATCACAAGGGAGGCACCAGCTTTTCCTGGAAGACACCTGTCTTTCCAAACCAAGACAACTACATTTTTAGACAAAAAACGAAACATTGTGTTTATCCTGCCATATGTACAGTTTCATCAAGAGATTCCTATTTTTATATTAAGCTCTACATCATAAATGATCGGAAAAYCTTCAAACCATGATTCTTAGAATTAAGTAGACGACTGCATTATGTCTGTGAATGCTGGACTGAGAGTCTTTCAGCATGTTTTTAGATTACACGTGATCTTGATTCTTACATCATCACACTTTCTAGTACAAAGTGGAAATAGAAGTTAAGAAATGTACACCCAAACATTCCAAAGCACTATTTCTGTAATACTCAAAAGCATGTGGAATCTTATTGTTGGTGAGAATCCCCAGAAACGTGCATACTCATATTTGTATWTTGACAAATACAATCTTAATTAACCTTTAGCAGAAGTAGCTGATGAAGCTATATTGCCATGAAATCATATCCTGAGTATCTATATTGATTCAGGTAAGCACAGATAATTATTTTTCTTCTTCCTCTTCTAAATTGAAACTAAATTGTATTTACCCACTATCTATATTCCTTCAGGCAGCTCTCTGGTAAGAATGGGATCTGTGCTGTAGGTTTTAGCCTGCAGGTCAGTGTGGTTAGACAAACAGACTGAGTGACTCCAGAGGAGTTCCAACCTCAAAGATCCTTCTATTTGTCCTGCTAGCTTTTCCCAGGGAATCACTGTCTGAGAAAAAAACACAGCCTGAGTCATTTTGTGTCTCTTTCTCAACATTGAAGTGTGTCTGTAGCCGCACAGGATGATGAGAAAAGGAGGACTGGAAGGACATGGAARGGGCTTCAACAAAGCTTCTTGCTCCTTTGCAAGCTTTTCTCAGCTCTTCTCTGCATTGGAGGGGCACAGCAGTTTGCCAGATGGGTCATCAGGAGAGAAGCTACAGGGTACCACTGCTCCTCATGCTTGTCTGCTTCCTCTCTGTAAAAGTTCCTAAACTTCAGACACTTCAGTTTGGGTCCTTTGTATTCCCATTATGCTGGAGGTCTGCAAATTTGAAGTACTTCCRTTTGTGCACATGTAGGCAAGATGGAGTGTACCAGAAACTGAATTTTTCTCAGCCTGTCTCTTCTGAACACTTCTATGCACCAGGTGTCTGCAGAATACTTCTATMTACCTTCTGAAAGGGCTGGGGCCTGCACAAAGTGAAACTGCAGGTGTTAATATTTTTTTTTAATAGTATGGAAAGAATTGATATCTGTTTCAGAGATCTGGGCTTCTTTCAATGRCACATCTTTGAATTAGATGTCTTGGTACATTTGCTCAGTACTTCCAGATGTTCATCCAGGTGTGCAGGTTTCTGTTTAAGCAATAGAAGCGTTGCCACTGCTGACCAGCCCCTGTAATCAGATCAGTGCTCCATCTGCTGCTGGGCAGTAGCCTGGTATTTTTAAAACATTAAGTAGGTGACCCAGGTTCAATTTCTTTTTCTGCTTGACGAAGGGTATTACCTGTGAAATGCTTTATGTTCATAAAAAAGTGAAGAAGTTTCTGCTCTGTTTTTCCTCTTTGAATCTGTGTCTGTGTGTAAAGATGATTGCAAGGGTCCCTGGTCTGAGAAAGGAAAGAGCATAGAGTTGTAACTCTGCATCTCTGTGCTGAGTAGTGTTGCCTCAGAGAAAGAAGACTGACTGTATGGAATGTTTTTATGTCCAATCATCACTTTGTTTTGTCACAGGTTTGGCCCTGGGAGCAGACACAGATATTTTCCAACTTGCTGGTGAATGAGTGTCTTTGTATTGCCTCAGTACAGAGGTCATTATTTTGAGGTTGTTGAAAGCCCCTATTCACTGTAGTGGGTACCTGCATGCCCACCAGGAGTGCTGGATGTCACAGAGCCATGTCATTAGCTCTGGGTGCTGCATTACTGACRATTTTAGGCATTTAAGCATTAAATTGGAGCCAGTCTGTGATTTCTTTCACAATCTGACTTTTTTATTTCTTGCTGCTTCTTCTGTGCTGAAGGTAATCCAAATTTGTGATGTTGTTATGCTTTGTTTGCTTTCTTCCTTCTTACAGGAAATTGTTATTTTTGAATCCTTTTTATATCATTCTTTTCCAGCAATAATTATGGCCTACTTGATCAAGATATTCAGAGGTTGGTAGTATGAATCACTTTTCCTATTCAGTTTCCACAATGTCAAAATGACACTTTTTTAATCTAAACACCTGCCAGTCCTTTGCAGTACCAAAAGCAGCTCAATTCTCCATTCCTACCATTTCCAGTCTATTTTTTTGTAAAAGCACAATCATACAATCTGCATTCTCTTCCAGCAAGTCTTTTATTTCAYAYCAATGTACATCCAACAGGTTACCTMCTCCTGTGCAACCTGTACCTCTAATTGTTAGTGACAATCTATTTTCTAGTTGTTTTTGTCTGTCTATGATGTAAATCTCACACATACATGCATACATATCTACATATCAATATCTGTATCTATATCTATGTATATCTGCATTACAGATATGGCCAGAAACAAAGCAATTAGTTTCAACACTGAAACTACTAAACTGTGTGTTCTCAGCACTTGCAGAATTATAATAGCTGGGGATGGAAGGAAAGCTGATGGATCAGGCTATTCTCTCCTTTCCCACTGACAGATTGTTCCCAACAATACAGTCTTAACATTGCTTGGCCTAATTCTAAATGCAGCTTCTTTTCATACTACTTAAGTYTGAAAAAGTGAGAGACAGATTACTCTTTTATAGCAGAATTACTCTCTTTGGCCTAATGACAGTTAAATTTATTTTATTTGGTGTATAGAAGAAGATGAAGTGCATTTCACTTTTAAAACGAACTAAAATATGGGTAATAAGAAGTCTAAACTGAAAAAGAAACTGGTTCAAAGATACTTATGCATTTGTGAATTTTCAGGTTCTGAAAAATGTGTGATGACTTTCTGAAAGACTATTACTGGCCATTTTTTTTGTTATAACTTCTATACTCTCAGTCAGCTAACTCTTATACTGAACTACAAATAGGCCAAATACTCAGCTGTTATAAATCCAGTATCCCTGCTGACAGTGCTGCTTGACCAATTTGCACCAGCTTAGGATCTGTCCTTTTGATCTGGCCATATGTTTTTTGATGATAAGCATCACAAATTAGGAATGGATTTGCAGAAAATCTCTTTTTCTCTTTTACATCCCTAAGGATACATAGGTGACCACAAGCTTTCAAATATTACCGGCTCTGACTTTGGCACTAATGGCTGCTGTTTCAAAATACACTACTCTGTTGTAAACTTTSCAGTTTCCTGACTACAGGAAATTATGTTGCAAGTGACTCTTAATCAGCCACTGCACTGAGAAATGATACTATCAAAACTAACTGGAAAATCTCCTGGGAGCTAAAGTATCAAAAAGGTACTGAGATGTACCTTGCCTTCTTCAGTTTAGCCTATAAATGCTATTTACTAAATTTTAATTTTTGTTCTTATTTATTGGATTCAAACAAACAAACAAAAAAAAAGCATAATTAGGAATGGGGGAATGAATGAGAAGTTTGTGGGAGGAGCAAGAAAACTGCTCAAACAAAATAATGAGAGAATCAACACCAAAGGAAAAGAGCCAGGTCTCCCTGCTGTTGTGTGATGTGCCAGTGGCCTGAAATAATCATATCAACAGAATGAGTATCCTTCAAAAATGTTGCTTTTGCCAATATTAATGAAGCCTTACATTAACAAAAGAAATAATAAAAAAGACCCACTTAGAACTAAACAACATGAAATACACAGGTTAAAGGGGATATAAAAGAAAGAGTCTTACTATKAATTGAGTTTGGTTTTTTGGTGATTAATTTAGTATATAATATACCTCAGTTTTTTTGAAACCAGAATAATTTAGCACATTTTTCAAGTAAGCCACTACTAAGGGGATAATATCAGAAAGGAAATGTCTCAAGTATTTTCTTAACTGGGGGCAGAATTCTGAGCAGCAACCAGGGTTGATGGTGCCTGGTACAGAGTGAATTACACTGTCACTATGCAGACCTGATTCTCTCTCTTCCTGACTGGATACAGGATATTTTGAAGCTAATTTCTAACTCTAAGGGCTTGCATGCAGGGTTGAGACCTAATAAAATAGTGCTGCTGTAATTACAAGCTTTCTGCAGCTGGTAGAGTAACACGCTGTTTGTCAAAGTGTCTTATAAATGTTTTTCTACTGGTCAGATTTTGGGATAGAATAATTACATCAGTGTAAGGTTAAAAAATAACACAGTGAGCCAAGTTTATGAGAAGCTGGACACTGCAGTCATTGCTTTGCTAAGAWCTGCTGATCAAAAATGTTCCTCAAATGGGAAGACTGCAAGATTCCTTCATAATGGAAATTGCTAGGAAACCTAAATAGATGAATGGGTCCTAGTTTCCCCTTCACAAAGCCCTATAATATGCACCAGATAACAGCACATTGTAGAAAGGCAGCTTGGTTTTAAAGTAAATTTCAAGAGTCCCAGTATTACAAAAAAATAAAATTCTTTTATAGCAGTATGAGCAAACATGTGAGCAGAGATGAGGTGGAGAGGGAGGAGTGAATTCTGCACAATGATGGCAGTGTTCACCCTTTACTGATTCAACCTGTTCCACTTCCCTAACAATCATTTAACATGCAACAATGACTATATTAAATATTTTTACTCTTCCCTACAAAGCCACCCTGGAGGAATGGCACAGCAGACCTGCTAAGACTCTCAACTTCCATGCTTTTAGCTCCATCCTAATTAGGTGGYGGAGTGAATGAAATTATTTTGCCATTCCCGTGTCCCAACTTGACAAACTGGGACTTGGCACCAGATCAGATTAAGGCACTCCATGCAGCTATATATGGTATGTGTTAATGATGCTATTAGTAACACATTGCTGAATGTTAACATCTYAGAGCTTGTAGTTTCATCTCTCCATGGAAGCAACTTGATTAATGTTAGAACTTTTTAACAAAGGTATAATTTCTGTGCCACTGTTTCGTATCATCAAAGAAAGAGGYATAATCTTTACACYGAGTATTATTATGTTTAATTAAAAAGGCTGTGCCAGGCTTTGTACTCCCCTATCCATTCACACAGATATAGTGTTTTTCTTTGTTTTTTGAAAAGGGTGCTATGATTTGAGGGACCACTGGCCACCTTAGWGAGTGCCCTAATGCCTGGACTGCTGAGGGCTGACAGGTACATAGTGGTTGCAGGGTGATATGTCCAGTCAGTGATGTGTCACTTCAAGACATATGCAGACCTAGTATTYTTAAATGAAAGCTTGTCAATGGAACAACTAAGAAAGATCTTCTAATGAGAATAGTGACACAATGGGGACACATTCATCAAGGAATTAACAGGTAGGGTGTTTTTTGGAAGGGAAGATTGTTAATGATTAAATGGCAATCCTACTAATTAAAAGTCAAAAGGAGATAAATAAGGGATAACTCCCATGATAATTGCCAAATTTATATATTTAGAGAAACCTAGCACATCATAAATATTAAATTGGGCTATTATCTGCAGTGAATTTGTGTCAGGGATCCATAAATAAAGACCTTAGGGACTAATCACTAGAAAATTTCATTATTTATCTTCTTCCACATTTTAACAAACACAAAAGCTATGTCTTCAGTGTAAACCACAGAGAGCATGCTGCTTTTTTATTTTTTCTTTTTATTTTGTTTTTTTCTTTGATGAAGCTTTTGAGGTGAAGAAAAAAAAAAAGAATAATGCAGTGGGAATGTACAAACCAGAGGAGACCTCAGCTGTGACAAAATCTTTCAAGACAAAGCTTGCCTTCTCATTTCTTCTGAGCATTAACCTCCTATTAAGTACACTAGTTTTGTGTCAATATGTAGCTCCATTGACTTCAATTGGGCTCTCTCAGATACCCACCCTGCTGGAGAGCAACCACACATTTTTTTAAAAAAATCATCCTACACAGAAATGCGGGAAGAGTAGTGAATTGGGTCATTTGCATAATTTTAATCATTAGTCCTGCCTTGTACCTTATGTAATAATTTATGTGAAAAAAGCTACCTAAATGCCTCTTTAGGGCCTGTGGTATTGCTACTGATATTAATGCAACTGTTTTATGTTCATTTTTGCAAGACTGAATGTGTATAATGTGCACAATTTTATGCACAGTTGGCTTCACTGGACCAGGATCTTGCTCTGCACAGAGCCTGGGACTGTTGTCTTCTTGGCTCACTCAGTGYAGCTGAAAAACTGAACAGCTTGAGAAAGTGGGTCTTACCTACAGGACTCAAGTATTCTGGGAAATCAGAGAAGAGGATGTTGTCAGTTATGCATCASTACAGAATCTGTAAAGAAGTTTAATTTATTGGAAAGCTGAAAACTCATTTGGAAACCTCCATGGTGAATTGTGCCATGGACAAGTCAGRCTGTCCCATCTGGATTATTCTTGGATATGCTTTGGTTTGGCTAGATTATTTTTGATCCACCAGATGCTTGAGTTCCCATAACAAAGACAAAGTGTGGGAGACATTCAGCAGCTTGACACTRGGGTATTGACAAAGAAATACAGCTACTGACAATTGGCAGAGCTTTCCTTCGTATCCCTGCTGTCAGTCTTGTAGTAATCCTCTTTGGCCTTTTGACTACTGAAAAGGGATAATATTTTTCCTTATATTGGATATTATATAGAAGCTAGTGGTTCTAAACAGCTAAAGAAGTACCAAGAATTACTTGAGGGGAGCACTAGACATCTATTGCTGCATGCTAAGCCATTCTATCTTTTTGAAGTATGCCAAATAAACATGCTGCAGTATCATTCACACAGTTGCACAGAGGTTGTAGGCAGAAGTGAGATTCTTCAAGCTGAGATCCTGATTCCTTTCTGAGTTCCAGTAGTTTAGAATGGGTAAAAGCCCTGCAAGTTTGTGAAGTCACACATTCAATATGCGAGGCCAAGAGTAAAAATAAGACCCCTGACCTCTCCCTTCTTCTCCTTTAGATACTTTTCTCTGCAACAGTGGGTAAAATGCAGGAGTGGAATACCACTGCTATTAAGTGAAAAATGAGCTTTTACAGTTAGTCATGAAAAYGAAAGTAATAATTAAATCTTCATATAACTTTAGGTTGTATTGCAAGTGCTTAGCTGAAAAATTTGTCTTTAACTCATGGCCCGCAGCAATCACATCTGTTATATTTTAGGAACAGAAAGCTAATGAGGTGGAATCTGGAGTACTGAGCTTAATTGGGCTTGTTTTGATTAAGTGTATGTGCTGGGAATATTTTACACACTAGTATAAATTGCAAAACAGTCAACATAAGCCACAAAATTTGCAAAATCCATTGTGGATAGTGTCAGAGAGAGGACTGTTTCCAATAAACAATAAAAGRCAGAAAGAAAATATCTGAGGTTTTGATGAAAAAAAAAAGTGCTTTAATTTGCTTAATTAGTGGCTTTCCACAGTTGTAAGTGCATTTCTCTCTGGTTCACATACATACAAATACACACACGGAGAAACACAAAAATGTGCTGTATATTATAAAACTGTTACAGCTTGTCTTTGGGCTGAGTAGATTAGGTCTGACTGGAAAAGGCATTTAAAGCTGCATAATCTTTACACAAGCATGAAAAGTTGACATATCCTTCATATATTACATATTTAGCAGAAATAATAATATTTTACAGCAGTTTTAAAAATATGTGTTTCAAGGGGGAGATAGTATGAGGAGTTTTTCTCCTGCCAGTCCTTATCACTTTGGGCCATACTCTTAGATAATGTAAACCCACATAACTTCATTGACTCTACCACATTTTGCTGATCCACTCAATTTAGATCTGATCTCTCAAGTTCCCATGAAAGCTTAGGAGTTAGGGGAAAAAAAAAAAGAGTACTGTATTTTAGCAACATTATAAATGGATTTTTTAAATGGATTTTTCTCTACAGTAAAAAATGTTACAGTCTGGATGTCTGATATTATCGYATCATCCATAACTAGAAACAGAGGCTGACTCTTCAAAGTAAATTACACATGAATGGTGTTTCTGTTCAGATTGTAGTCAAAACCACATCAACAACAATAACAACAAAATTGTCTACTGCTTTCATCAGTAGCTCTCAAGACAGCTTTGGTGGAACTGTCAACTAAAAAATTCACTCAACTCTGTCCTAGTTGGGATAAATACTGTTCAGATGATTTATAAAAGGAAGAAAAAAAAAAAAAAAGCCTCCAACTTTGTACACAAGGGCATAAGACACCAAGAACTGGCTTGCAGAAAGCCAGTGACAGAAGCCCCTGAGGGGTGATGATCTGTCCATAGCTGTCATAGTCTAAGGAGACTGACATAAACCACATGATATGGGGAATTTGACTGTTGAATCTTCCTSTGGCTTGGTGGGTTTAGGATTACAACACTGACATTTTTATAGCGGTCACATATGTTAGTATTTCATACTGCCTGACATGGTTATCTGATGTTGAGCCCTTTCAGCTGGTAGATATTTTCCCCCAACCCCAAATCCAAACTGAAAATGTAGGCTGAGATTTTCAAAGATTTTAAATTCCCATGGGATTTATTTATCAATTTCTTTTATCCCTTTAGGGTCTTATCTTTGCTCAATTAATGTTTCATGAYAATTGACTAATATCTAAGAAAATGTCAAGAGCTAATAACTTCATTTTAGCTCCTTACTGGCTTCAMATAATTCAAAACATTTTGCTTGAGATACTGTTATTGCTAGGAAAGGGAGATGTTTCTTCAGATGAGTCTCTAAACAATTCCTGACCTCCCCAGCATTCGTGCTGGCTCTTCTGTTCTTTAGGGAATGGTGGTAAATGCAGTGAACACGGAAAGCACACAGACAAATACTCTGCAGCCCTCCAGGAAAATTATGATGGCAAATTTTTAACAGGAAGTATTAAATTCTTCTGGCMAATGAAAATCTCACTGGTGAGTTGCTGCTCCTTCCAGTGGGGAAGGAGAACTGTACAGGAGTAACACATAGACCTCCTACATAACACTACCACAGGCTAAGGGACTGACTGAACTAACAAGAGACAAAGTACAATATTCRGGTTAGGTCTTGATGGAGCAAGGTCTTCACCCTTGAAAAAAAAAATCTGCCTAACACCCAGAGTTATTCAGGGCTTTGGCTTTACAATTCATTCAGAAGTGTGCACGGCTCATTGTGACCCCTCACACTGCACTGTCCAATTGGTTCAATAATGACTCTGAGGAATGAGAGCCACCTACCCTATTATTGGCTCCACCTCCTGGGGTTTTYCTGAAAGGGGGATTTTCATCCAAGTCTGGTTTGGAGTAACATATGCAATTACACTTGGAAGAAAGAAAATGTGAAGAGGGCAGCCACTGCAGCTTCAGGTCGTGAGACGATTGCTGGCTGTGATTAGGAAGATACCCCTCCTCTTAAATGAAGTATAATAGTGTTCATATCTGAGCATTCAGTTCTGGCCATTGTCAAAGATAGCCCTGTGACAGTTCATACAGTCTTGGATTTCCCCCCRTCTTAGCCTTTCAAAATGAAAAAAAGGAAAAGAACACTTTGAGAAATTTTCTACCTTCTTATTGAAAAACACAATGGGGTAAAGAGGAAATAAATCTTAATAC
>CADDXX010000030.1:2806083-2852408 GCA_902810485.1 Alauda arvensis
GAAGAAATACATCAGAAATGCATCAATGTTTTACAATGCTTTATTCAAAGAGAATAGGTGATTTGTAGCCTTGAATTTCTGTTTTCAGTGTGGGTATACAGAATGAAAAGCATTGGAAAGTTGAAGATAATTTTGGTTCAATTATATGGTAGAAATTTTAATTTCTGAAGCTACATTGAAAATAAGAGAAAAGAATATAGTTGGCTTTATTTCTTTTATTCAAAAACTGTAAAAAAGCCCCTATGTCTAAATGTTAGAAAGAAAATGAGACTGTTTAGCTATATTAGAATTTAAAATCTCAGTGAAACRTTGAAAGAGAGAGTAGCAACGTGCATTGAGCCTTCATGAGTAGACTGTTCAGGGGAGTCATGTTTCCACTTAGCTGGCTTAGACATGAAAAGCAACCACTAGTCAATTTTTAAAAAAATTAAGAACTCACTTCTTTCATGTTTGAGTTCCTTTGGTCTCATGCTATTACCTGTATGTAGACTTACAGCCTACCTAAAAGGATCTCATGAATGGACCAAAACTACTGGATCTTACAAAAAAAAAATTGAGATAGAACTGCCATCTCTGAATATGCAATTTAAAAGTATGTTTGTGCTGCATACTGAATGTCAGTGAGACATCCTCAAATAACACCAAAGCAAGGAACAGCACTGGCTTGAGAAAAAGAGTGCTGCTAATGAACAGGGCTTGTTCYCTAAGGCACAACCTCATGCCAGCACCACTTCCATTCCTCATTCCTGAGCCCTCAAGAAAGCTGCACTCCCTGCTGTGTATGCACCAGTCCATGCAGGGCTTTGAGCACCAGGGTCCTCACAACTGCCTGGAACACCAAAGCTGTGCTGTGAGCTCAAGAGTCAGACTGTTCCTCCAGGGCTGGGGTTGAAGAGGAAGGTATGAGATAGCAGATGGTTTCAAAACAAACACACACACACACACACAAACACTCCAGAAAACAGATGGGAGAGCCCAAGTGGGGTGAGTGTTACTGGGATGACGTGGAGCAGTCTAGAGCAGCAGCTTTGCTGTGAGTGTTCATAGGCTGGGTAACTAAGGCACTACAGAAGAGAATGGCAGGAAGGAAGTTATTGCTTTTTGAGGGGCTTTGGTAAGAACGACTACACTAAGCCTGCTAAGCTGAAAAAGAGTGGAAATGCTTTTTATCATTATGGTTCGAAACTGATCTCCAGGTGAATAGAAATGAATTGTCACTATTCTAAAGCTGMACTGAACAGGAAAAGACAGTGATCCATTCTTTCAAGTTTTCTTCATTTAGTTCTACCACCCCTCAGCTGAATAAATCCATGGCCATATAACTTTAAAGAAGATAAAGAGTTTGGTGTATGAAGAGAAAAATGAATTTCTGGGTTCAAAATCCAGTCTAGATTTAGAAATGCAAATCTTCATCTCCTATTTTTTTTTTCTTTTCTTATACAAAGAAGTGTGGAGATTGCCTACCTGTACACTGAATGATGGTGCTATGGAACGAAAAAGAAGGCAGATCTGGACTGCCCACTTTCCTTTGGGTACTTCTTTTTTTTTAGCCCATCTCCATGAATTTGCAAATGCAAATGTGATTTAACAAAGGACAGTGGGTGTCTGTACCCTGTAGATGCATGAAGCAGAGAGAGATGCTGGTGGAGGGTGGATAATTCTAATCAAACTACTCACACCTTGCCCTCCTTGACATGCAATACCACTTTAAACAGCAGTGCTCTAATAGAGAAAAGAGCTACTGTACTTACCCACTCAATAATTTGCATAATTTTGAAGAGCTGAAAATGTCACTGCTGTTTTACAATAATTGTGGGGAAATGATTAGCTATAGCATTTATGCATTCCAGGAAAAAAAAAAAAAAAGAAAGTATTTTACTATTCTCTCTTTAATATTAATAAGGATTAATAAAAAGAAAAATAAAATCACCTTGGAGGACAAACATTATGTATAAAATAATGGGTGTCATATGAAGGCATATGAGTCATCCATCCATTTTCTGTAGCCTGTCATGTCTGGGAAAGTCTTAAAAAGACAATCTCTTGACTGCCTTTCTGTAATTTCAAATGCAAATTTTAGTAATAGGAATAGCTAAAAATAAACCATTATTTTCTTCCTTCTCTGCTTTGTAGTTGTAGAATACACCAAATTTATATCTCCTGTAATTAAAACATTTTTAAATTGTAACAAATATACATGAGGTGGTCATCTCATTTTTATCATTGTTCTTCCAGACAAACTCTTTGAGAAGATGATTAAGACATCAATTCTAGGTAAAGTTTTTAGGCCTTAAAGCTCCTTGAACTTAGTAGGTTCTGTTGTAGAGATACACAAAATAAAGAGTATGTCCAAAACAAACCCTTGCAGAGTCATGGTTTCATTCAAGTCCCTGTCCAGCATTCTTTGACTTTCTRTGCCTTTCTCAGACTCTTCTTTTACTTATACTGCAATGACAGCACAGCTGAGATTTATAAAGGTCATTTTTACAGTACTTGTGAAAGCCTAGACTGCTCCACTTTGCCCWGCTCCATCTGGCCACAAATTCCAGTCTCAGGGTTTTCAGTCTCTGTGTGATGTGAAGGATGTGTTTCTCCTGACAGACTCTGTTCTGACAGTCTGTGCAGAATGGAGAGTTTTTTAATACTTTTCCTCTGTGAAACTGCTCAGTCACACAGTCTAGAAAGGTGACGTGAAAAGAGATGGCAATTACTGCTGAACATATGAAGATGAAAGTTTCCTTATGCAGCACGATTTTTCATGGGTGAAGTATTACATATTTATATGATMTTGTTTGGGGGGCTAGATTTTTTTTTTCTTTTGGAATATTTTTCCCTCAGGTTGCTAAGACACAAACGATTGAGTACTTGTCGGTACTTAACCAAAGACAAAAGAGGCCAGGGAAAARAAGGCAGAACCTGGCTACAGCTGTTTGGGTTTTTTTGGTTTTATTTTTTTGTTTGGTTTTTTTTTTGTTTGTTTGTTTTTTGTGTTATTTTTTTTTTGTTTCCCTGGGAGGGGAAAGGGAACGTGAGATTTGGGGCAGCAAAGGGACGGGGGGCTGAGGGGGCTGGGCACTCTTGCCTTTGGCACTTGGGAGAGAGGACGCCCAGGCTGTTTGCTCCCTGCAGAAGGAGTTTTCACGGTCACCCCCGACCCCAGTCCTGGGAAACCTGCCACCATCTCTTTGTGTGCCTGGGGATTCTGAGCTCTCCTCCTGCCCTGTTGGAGTGGGCCCAGCCCTGTCCCACCACCGCCATTTCTCCAACCCTGCTTTGAGGCTTTTGGCTACACTGACYTCACACCCCCTGCTGTGCCAGGACATTCCTGCTGCCATTTCCAGCCACCACTGTGGAACTTCCCATCTACCTCATCACCAGCCCGGGATCTCCCACTTTTCCAGCTTGGTGCCTCAGAGCCACTGGGATCAGACTGCCCCAGGCTTTGTGGAGCAAAACCCCTTGAGGTTCTTGGTTCTGTCTTATTATTAATGCTGTAGGTGTTTGTGTTACTTTAAATTTTTAAGCCTTCTGATAAGTTGTAGCTTGGAGTCAGCTTTCCCATGGGTTCTCATGTAAACAACAAGTGTTGTTTTCTAACTAGCTTGGATGTTTACATTCTTCTTAGTGGGACGAATTTCTTTGACAAGCATGTATATTAGCCAGTGTGTGTGTAGAGGTGGGGTTTTTCCTCCACCTATCAGAACTTTTTATTCTTTTGTATAAATATCTTTGAAACGCAATAAACTCCCCTTTTTCTTTTTCGCTTCCCTTCTTGGCGGCRTGTCGTGTAACCTTTTTTGTATCAGTGYGACAGTTKGTTTGTTTGTTTGCTTKCTTGCTTGCTTTGTTATATATGTACTAGTAAAAAACTGTTATTCCTATTCCCACATCTTTTTTGCCTGAAATCCCCTTAATTTCAGATTTATAATTTGGAGGGAGGGGGTTTGCATTCTCCATTGCAAGGGGGGAGGCTCTGACTTTYCCCTAGCAGACACCTCTCTTTTCAAACCAAGACAGATATAAACTCTCATTCAAAAAGCACCATAGCTTCTCTCCAAGGCTAAATATTCCAAAATATGACATATGTTCTCTAGGAAGCTCTTGAGATATATTTATTTCTGCTTGACCAGGAAAATATTGTGAGGAATAGCTAAACCATCTGTATTTAAAATAACTATTTATTTTTATCCTTTATTAGAGGAGAAGACTAAACAACTACTGCCTTTTTTGAAATGTAAGTGAAAGAACAAAAGGTAGCTTTGACTGGCATGGCAGAACTAACACAGCCTCRTCAGGAGACCTCAGAGTGAAAGACATATTTTCCAAATTCACTGGAAGAGTTTGCAAAGACTTTTTTTTAATAGAAAAATCCATATTGTTGCAATGCAGTGTGTAGAATTGTGTATATTCRTCTGGACTACTTCTGTGGTAGTGTAGCCATCCTAGTGTGGCTCAACACCCACGTGAATTGACCTTGTCTCTCATTGTTTATGTCTACTATATTCACTAACACAGGAAGACATTGGCTACAGCAGCATATATAAATCTCTCRCTAACAAACTAAAATCTTAAATTTGATTCTCTGGGGTTTTTTTCACTACATATTTTTTCCCCCAATTATTAGATGAGGGCATTTTTCCCTTTTTAGGAAAAGCCACATTTTAACCCCACCCAGCAAGTGAGTACCATGCAGCTTCTTACACACACCCTTTCCTTGGTGAAATGAGGAGAATCCAAAAAGACAGGTAAAACTCCTGGATTGAATGAAAAATATTAATAATAATAATAAAAAATAAATTAAAAAAGGGGGGGAAAGAATAAAGGCCAAGAAAGACTTCTTTGGGCAACCTGTTCCAGTGGCTCACCACTCTCACATTAAAGAACTTTTTCCTAATATATAACCTAAATTTGACATTGAATGGTGAAGKGCTCGATAAAGCAGGAGATACACTCTCTCACATCACTCAGATACCTTTAATACTTGTTTTTCCTTCCAGTGGTTGTGACAGAGTCTAAGTCACAGCTAGAACTTTTGTTTGTTTTCCATATACATAAGCACTTTCATAAGCACTTTCTTCTTCTGATGTTATCATTTTTGAGACAATGTTTTTTGTCAGTTTTTCTCTGTCAGTATTTTTATTTAGTAGTTCATGCTACATCTTATTTATCAAAAAGGCTTTGAAAAGTCCTGAACTTACAAAGTATTTACAAAGATATCAATCTATCTTAAGTTACTTTCTCTTCCTCTGGTATACCCATAGCAGGTCTTTTATACCTCATCTGAGTGAGCAGTTCAGAATGAAAAAAAATAATGTATACTGGTAACAGTTATATGCTAATTCATGAAGGTCTGACTTCACCCAAGTGCTAATTAAAGGAGAAATATTTGAAGTATAAAGTAAGGCTTGCAAGCATATTACACATGAGTTCTTCCCTAACCCATTTCCCGTCTATCACACTCATTACTGCGGGGTGGGCTGACAGGTTAATTATGTACTTGCAGGAGAACTGATACAGAAGATATTATGATCTCAAAAGCAAACATTTATAATCATTTTACCTAAACAGAAGACAGCCTCATCTTGATGAAGGTCTGCATTTAGTGAACATTTTAAGGCAGCAGTCCCTGCATTCTCAAGGAAGACACCTGAGAAGCCATCCATCAGTAGATACCAAGCCAGCAGTATATGGAATGTCCTGCAAGGATGTTACTATTCACATGGTAGTACATGGAAAAAATGGATTGATTTTGTGATGATGCCACAGGACTGGGATTTACAAAATTCCATATAAATATCCAGGTTAATTAATTTCCAGATTATTTGTGTGCCGGCCTTTTACTGACATAGAGAGCCACTGAGAGAGATTATGTCTGGAGGGTCATACAACATGGAAAGATCATGCTGAAAGCATCTGATGTGCCTGATTATGAATATATTCCCTCCTATCCAGATGGTGTGTTCCCAGATGTGTCAGATCCTCCCAGATGAGATTGTGGTTCCAGTGGGGTTACACTGTGAGAAGAATCCTCCAAAAAAGCACGCATGCTTCTATTGTGGTGCAGTACAAAATTTTTTTGCTGTTCTGGGACAGGCATCAAGTGGTTGTGATTCAGGCTGCTCATCTACATCTAGCAAAGGTTTTKCCAAATCTAGAGAATGCTGTTGATGTAAGTTCATATGAATTTACTGACTCRTGGAAGGGGACATTTGGACAGAAGAAAGACCTCGTCACAGGCTGAAATGAAGATGTAGCTGCAGTTATTTCATGGAGATCTTTTTGCATTTTATTTAGGAGGAARCCCAACATTTGAGTCCTGACATTTTGAGGTTTCTTGAGTTCTTATTTTAGGTCTTTCCCTCTCAGTTCAACTGTTTCTCAAATAAGCTGTGTTTTTACTYATGTTTCTCCCTTTGCTGCCTGCCATAATTAACACTCACCCATGTGATATCAGTCATTCTGAGGTGGCTGTTATTGCTTACTGYAGTCCAACCCAGACAGTAATTAAATAATAATGCTTTGATATCCATTCACTTCTTTTTCTGCAAGGTTCAGAATCCACCATACRTTTTACCATTCACTGTACCCCAAAACTACAAGACACATTCTATATCAGCTGTTGGGTTTCTATAAACTTTCCATAAAGGTCCAGCAGGCTGTGCACAAGTATTAGTTCCCTCACATGGATCTGGTTTTAATACAAGAATAAAATATTCATCAACTAAATTATTCAAGGAGTAATTGTTGGTATTTGTTGAATAATGTATTCTGTTCATGGTGTCTGAATACTACAAGAAGGAGCTGAATAAATTATATGCCAAAGCAACAAAATCACTGCCTTGCATTTGTTGAATAGCATTTTATCTAAGCTAAATGTATTTTGCTAAAAACATAGCATAAGAGAACAAAAAATTTTACCTTTTTCTTCTTTCWGACAAAGAGTATGGCTTTAGGTGTGTATTGTGATAGTCCTTAAGCTGTACAACAGATGTTGAGAACTGACAGCTAGAACAATAATATCTTGTGTGGTGATTTTGAGAGACCACAAAACACAGTATTTCTAATATTCAGAMAACATTTATTTTATTGTTACTAGAAAGAACACTAGTAAGTGGGCCCTGGTAATTGTGAAAGTAACCCAAGTTCTGCTTATTCAGTATTAAAGTTTATATGTTCTACACATTCAGCTATTTCACTCCCCTTGCTTGCTTGCTAGAATCACRTTCTTCACTACATGAACAAATATTGTACTATTGAAAAAATACACATGCTTTTATTTAAGGGTAGCACTGAACAATTCCACATGGACAGAAAAACCCRATTTTCAGCATTGAGCTGTTTCATCTAAGAAACCTGTGGACCAGGAAGTCTGGTCTGAATAAATAATGTGGACATACAACAGGTGCATGTTGAACAGAACTAAGAGATGGCAGTCATTAATTCGATATTGACTTGAATAATGACAAATGTGATCCCMAAAGAAAAAGTCTGGCTGCTCAGTTCAAGCTGCTTCCATGTGGGTGGGAGGGATGTTAAAAAGGAACAACTCTGTTTGAAAAAGTTTACACTGCCATTGTGTCCTGACTAATATTCCTTGAGGCAGCATTTTTACTTCAAATGGCTGCTGACACCTCCATTTATGCAGAGGTGTTTCTGATAGCTCTAATGTGCTCTCCTGCTCTCTCTCTTTTGGTTAAACTGCAAGGGAGCCATTGCACCAGTCAAATCTAGTCAATGAAATTGCAAGACACCCACCTTTAACACTTACCTGGAAAGCAGAACAAGAGAGAGTGGTATGGATTCTATGGGTCCTGCACGCACAATTCACAAGGTATTGGTGCTTATGAAAAGAGAGTTCTAAACAATCATTTCATAGTCGTACAATAATTCACCTTACATTGACTATTTCATACAAGGATAATCACAGATTACCTTGAAACATGGAGTTTTGAAATGTGCTCAGTAGGTGCATATCTGTGTGGACAAGTAGAACAAAAATTTGTTCCTTTTGATTATTTCTTCATTCATCAATACAGAGACTCCCARTGTCAGTTTGTTTCAGTGTCACTCAAAGGACCTTGAAAGCTTACTGAAATCAGAAATCAGTAAAAGTAACATAATTAAACATAAATTAAGCCCATGTTTGCAAAGAGCATTCACTCAAGAAATGGGTTTGGTTTAAACGTTCACTTAAATATTTTGCTAACTGGGTCCTAAATAAGCAACTATAACTTTATATAAAATCATGTTCTGATTGGAATATTTAATACTGTCTACTATGGAAGAATTTATCTTCCTTGTAAATATTCTTACCAGCACTGACTCTGTGAAATGTTGGTTTCTTCAGATATCTCTTCCCTGCCCTCACAACACTGCATGAGAACAGCTTACTAATTACAAGGAATTCAATTCCYGTTGGTGACTTCAGCCTTGATTGCTGTAAGATGTGGATGCTGTCACAATCCAAGGTGAAGACTTCACCTGGGGAGAGAAACATGCAAATACTGCATGCTATAAAAAGGATAAGAGAAATACTGACAGAAATAAGGCAGACTTGTCTCAGAAAAGATTAGGGTTTTGAGTTTTYCATGCAGTCCAGAAGATAATTAACTCTTACTTAGCTTTGAGAGAGAAAGAGAAAAGAAAGAGAAAAGCTGTATTTGGATCAAAGACAGCTATTTCAYTGCTTCTTGCAGCAAAGACAAATTACTGTAAAAGAATACTTACATCTCTATTATTTAGCACATACATATTCTTATGTCATTCTTTTAAATGCAATAAAAGTAGGCACTTGTAATATTCTACCAGGTTAGTTAAAATGGTCTTCCTCACTCATGAAGACCATTTCTCTTTTCTCAGACCATGATGGTGAAATTGAAGTTTTTGTTTCATCTTTTTGTGTGCTTAATAAAWATAAATTTTAAAATGCTTCTCTTTTAAATTTAAATTAGGCTTTGATCATTTTTTCTTAGAAAAAATTCRCCTGTAAAAAGTTTCTAAGAATGCAGAGAAATTTACCATCTAACTCGTGAAACAGTTCATTTTCAGATATACTTGAGAGGAGAGCACACTAAAGACTCTTTTGCCCTTGATTTAAATTGGTGAAATCCAACAGACTGGCTTGTATTTTGCAATTATAAATGAGTACTAAATATGTTCTTAGAGGGAGAATGTGAGTTAGCCATATTGGAAAAGAAAACATAAAAAAACCCTTATGTCCCTGATGAGATGGTGATGTGTGGAAGGAAAAGCTAAAGTAGAAACATAACAGTGAATAAAATGAAATTATTAAAACAATATTTGGAAAAAAACAGTAATTAAGAAAGAAATTTCTTCTCAGCCACACAYGAATTGGTAGAGATATACTTGAAAAAGGAAAGCTTATAGAGTTTATCTTCCACCTTGTCTTTTAAAATCACCATATAAAGATGTATAGATGCTCCTATAATTTGAAAGCAGTCATTTAACCTTGTATTCCATCTCTCTACTTTGCAACTGTATTTGGTTCTTTAGAAATCTGCATAATATTTACATAATGAGACTCAGACCCTAATATGCCAGACAATTGTTCAGCAAACTTCCCTCGTAAGCAATTACAGACAAAGAGAGAGAGGRAAAAAAAAGATAATAGAGAAGTCAGGGGTTTCTGTTATGGAAAAACACGTAAATGTCCAAACYTGTCTCTTGGCTGTTAGCTTATGCCTTTTCTGCAAGACTTTCTGGTGGCCTAATATGAATGTCCATTATTTGAGTCTCTAGCTCACTAATTTTTTTAAAAATAAAGTTGTAATTAATATTTGTGAAGATTTCATATGCCAGATTATATTAGCACAAGTACAGTGCTAGTTAGCTTCTACAAAAGTATGGCAAACTAACAGAAACTGCAGGAATTGACACTGTGTCTGTGTCTGAAGTCTACAGAACCCTACAGAAAAATTCACCAGAAAGTCTTATGTATCTTACATAAGATGTTTTCATGGGCATTTCGTGTAACACACTGTATTTGAAATGGAAGTTTCATATGTCATAAGAATAATTTTCTTTTATATTCTTTTCTCATGAACTCATGAAAATAAGGGAAATGATGGGAAGGGAATTTTTAAAAGGATTTTGATTTATGACATTTTATCATATACTTGGTTGCTGGTAAAAAAAAAAAAAAAATAAACAAAAAAACTTAAGTGATAGAGGCTTGAAATATGTGAGCTTCTGTACAGTCAAATTAAGCTCCTCTTAAGGTTAATCCCAATACAGCAAGTGCTCAGTAATCTAAGAGTGCTTGGCTGGTCTATATGCTGGTAAAACTTCATGGTGTGCTCGATCTTTGCCTTTAGTGTTCACCACGTGACAAACTCCATTGTACTAATTGCTGCCCAGCAAAAACACTTTCATAACTGTAAATATTTCTCCCCAAATACAAGAAGAATACTTCCTCGTTAGTTTTGACTACATTTATTTTCTTTAAAGCATTCATATGAGAGAAATTCTGTTTGTTGGAACAGTTGCCAAATGTGAAAGTGCCATGAATATGCATACAAGTATGTATTCACACAAACATTGATAACACATGTGCCTGCATGACCTTTTTGAAAGCTTTCTGTGGGCTGAGAAATGGAAGAGGAAACAAGGAGTGTTTTGGCAGAGAAATAACAAGTATGTCTTTCTCCATAAAGCCTGCAGGAAAATGAGCAGCTGTTGTGGAGGAAGTAAAGGACAATATGCAAAACAACCATCAGCAGGAACATGGATGTTAACCACGTGATACTTGAAAACTGAGGATCAGCATGCTYCTTTGTCTGTGTACCTGAACTCAGCCAGGAAAGAGAAAGAGCACTTAAGACACATTCCCTCTTCCCATGTCATCAAATGAAAGGGAAAAGAGGTTGAGGCTCTGCAGTGGATGGCTATGATCTCTTCAGAAGGGACAGAGAGGAAGGAGAGATGGTGGGGTAGCTGTGCATGTTAGAAAGTGCCCAGAGGTTAATGATTRCAAGAGGGTCAAACGTTTTTGGGTAAGAATCAGAAGTGTAACCCTGATTTCTCTGAGATTTAGAAATTTTAAGCTTGTTAGTAACTTCTTGTTAGTAATGCTTGTCTCAGGGTACAGCCATTGAGACTTTGTTCCCAGAACTGTCTTTTGTAAACAATTTCCATGTTCTCAAAACAATATCTTTTGCACCTGGTGTTTGGTGTTTTTCTGCTCTATCCAATGGAGTCAGAGAGGTGTTGATCTTGTTAACCAATCATGTAACTCTCCACGAACTATACTATATATATGAATGGGGAAATCAATAAAGTAAGCCTTCATCTTGGAAAATTCAAGAAAGCCTTTTGAAATTATTGGAGTCTTGCATGTCCAGTAGTGACAGGGGAGGCCAACAAGACAGATACTGGTGGGGAAACACCTTGAGTGATGTGTCCAGTTCTTGGCCCCTCATTTCAAGAATRTTGAGCTGCTGGAGCAGGTCCAGAGAGCAAAGCTGGTGAAGGGTCTGAAAGGCAAATCCTGAGGAGCAGCTGAGAGAGCTGGGGTTGTTTAGCCTGCATGTTGCTCTCTACAGCTACATGAAAGGAGGCTGCGGTGAGGCAGAGGTTGTTTATTTCTTCAGTGTAAYGAGCAATTAGACAACAGGTCTCAAGTGGCATCAGGGCAACTCTAGATTACATWTTAGGAAAAATTTCCTCATCAAAAGGCTTGTCAAATATTGTAACAGRCTGCCCAAGAAGTGGTTTAGTCACCATCCCTGCAGATGTTTAAAAGATGTGTAGATGGCCATGGTTTAGTGGTGGACTTAGAAGTGCTGTGACTGCAAAGTACAGGTGAAGAAGTAAGAATCTGTTCCAACTGTATCATTTGATGACTATAGTGAATGACTATAAAAATGCCCATGCATTTCCTGGAAATGTTACTTTATTTTCTCAAGAAAGAGCCCTTCAGTGAAGGAAAATGTCCATTTATAACATTTATTCATAAAGCTGCATATATTTACATACATTCAATCACTATAAAAATACAGTGTTGAAAGACAACSTGAAGAAAAAAGAATTGAGTGCACTCTAATGCAATTACTTTGAGCAAATGTATGAAGAAAAATATGGAATTTTAAAAGTTCTGATTCCYTTTTCATCCATTCAGGGATGAAATCAGACATTTTCATAATGCTCTTGCACATATCATTAAGAGGAGAGATTCAAAAAATAAAGGGAAAAACAGAGRATAGGAAAAGAGAGGAAGAGGAAAGGAAAAAGAAAATAAACTGGAAAGGGGAAAAGGGAAAGATTTACAGTGTTTTCTTTTTCATAGTCCTGGTCATCATCTAGTTATAATCTCAATCTCTCCTGTGCTCCTTGGACCACTATTTCTCACAAAAAAAGCTAAAATCTCTGCTATCTTATAAAAATTCTATCACAGGACTGGCAGAATGAAATGAGCTCTGGTTTGAACTTCCAGTACATTTTCCCTAAATGTCACGTTTAAGGTCACAGTTTCAGCACACTCATGGACTCTTTAGGTACGTAAATGAAGCTTCAATTTTCAGTGTGGTATAAACACAGCAGAGGCTGCAATTTTTGTTTCAGACAGGGATCATAGCAGCAGTAAGTGCACCCTGCAAGTTGTGGAAAAAATGGCCATTAACTGGTCCATAATAAGGCCCAGACTTTAAAATCCTGAATTGCTTTCCGAAAGTGAAAGGGTAGAAAACCTTTCATTTATCATTCTCAGTTACTTTAAAAATTCATTCCCATTTCTGGTTGTTAAGCATCAAGTTCTCATCACTTCTGAAAATCCTGGAGTRGTTAATCAATCACACAAACCAAATGTTGACTGCTTGCCTCAAACAGCTCTTGCAAAACCTTTATTCGACAGGTTCATTTGACATTTGTTTGCAACAAACATGTAAATGAAGACTACCACCTATATGAACAATAGCTTTAAAGGAAAAAGATAACACCAAGGGGRATGACTGATTTGTAGGCTATAYTTTCTGTCRTAGAGAACAAAGTAATATCTACATATTTTCAATCATGTCTRTTGAGGGTTAATTTGCCTGAAATTYTTCAACASATGACAGGAACCATGAAAGGCAYGTAGGTAAAACCTCAGCACATCACATGCACAAGACTCCATTATATATGCATGTGAACACAAYTTACCTCTGACCTCAAAGGGATGTGGGAAGCAAAGCATCTTTCACTAGCAATATATCATATCTCCAAGCTGTGTGGTGCAGGTGATATGCTGCAGGGAAGGGATGCCATCCACAGGGACCTGGGAAGTCTTGGCTGTTGAGACCGTGAGAGSTCYRCAAAGTTCAAAAAGGCCAAGTGCATGGTTGAGGCAATCCCAAGCACAAATACAGGCTGGGTGGAAAATGGATGCAGAGCCACCATTGAAGAGAAGGGTTTAGGATGTTGGYTGCCAAGAAGCTCAGCATGACCTGACAATGTTTGCCTGTGTCCCTGAAAGCCAACTCTGTCCCGAGCTGCATCAGAAACATTGGGGCTGGAAGCAGGTGACTTGTATGGTACCTTTCAAACCAAACCATTCTGTGATTCCATGAATCTGTGAGCTCTGTGCTTTAGCACTGGAATAACAAGGGTTCAACACCAGGTGCAGCCTTTTTCCAAACTTTCTGGCTATCAAAGGGACATGGCCTTGGGGCTCGGAGTGCACCAGCAGCTCTGCAATTTCTTCCCCWGCTCCTGGGGGTTTGGCTGCTGGCATTCGAGGCAGGTTCTGGGATGGGGGAGCTGTGTAACCTTCCACAAGCACACAGATTATGTTCCTCATCTGAACCATTCTCCGAAAGATTCTCTCACTCTCCAGGTACTACAGGGAACAATTAGTGCACATAATCTGCTGTGTTGTACCAATTTTTAAAAAAAGGGGCATGAAGTTAAGTCAGAGAATTGCTCCTCAGAAATGCTTCCTTTTAGCACACATGAAACTGATTGACAATAACTTTAGAAAGCATCCTCTTAACTTTTAAAAACTGTAAGGAAAAAAACCAGGAGAGATTCCCMAAAAGTCCTAGTGATTCTCTTAATAAACCTTGGAAGATATATTAGTATTTTTGGCATATAGGAAGGAAACACTGTATTCAGCAGAAAAACCAGAAGTTTTGTTTTTGAAAGATGAATATCATTATTCATCCAATATTACTCTGAGGTTTAATTTGTTTGTATTTTAAGATCAAATACAAATTATTATGTCTCCTGAAAACCAAATCAAAGTTTTTCATACATCTAACAAAATTTCAATGAATTTAGAAAAGACATAAGATAAATGATATAAATCTTTCTTTATCAAAGCTTTTATGCAGTTGTCAACCACTTAGTAGAAAGCATTTGTAGGGATTTAATTCCCATTAGATAATTATTTCAGTATTTAGGCCTTTCATTGAAATGTGTATTATTTGTCTATCATCTGGCCTAGATAAAATGCTGAACACCTCACTCAGATGAACAGATTCATACTTAATAGCAAGGTTTTTCACTGGTTTAGTGTGAGCAGAAATGCTTTCACTCATGTCTCCTCTGCCACATAGACCATTGGAGGTTTTAAACTCTTCCTGCTGTGAAAACTGGTTATGCTACATTTCCTATAAATGCCATCCATCCAAACATCAGTGGCTTTAAACATACCATATTAATAGGCACGAAAGAAGATGGATGATAGGTCATGAATAAATAACATTGCAGAGAAAAAGAAGTTCTTTTGCAACCAGTAAATATAAAATATCTCTTAGTAGTACAAATATAACATTGCTAACCAGGCTAAAATGAAGGGAAAAAGAAATCACATTTAATAATTAGTATTTGTTTAAAGGTAATCCCTAATACCACATAGTATATAAGGCATTGTGGACATACATTMATTTCTAGGCTTGGTGTAAACAGTGGCCTTTCAGATGTCAGTACATTGAAACCACTAGAAATTCCGGTTAAGTTCAAAGCAAGTTCTGAATATGTAATTGTAAAACTTGGGTAAAGTTTCCTCATTCCTGTGATAATTGAATGTCCTGCAATAGACCATGGGAGGTAAAAACAATTAAAAAATTATTTAAAGATTATCACTACAAATTACAGTATGAAATAAATATAATAAATATCTTTTCAATGCAATGGGGATTATGTAGATGGGAATCCTTCTGACTGCCACCTAAAATTCCATGGAACTTGAAGGAACTCGAAGGAACTCGAAGGAACTCCTTGGAGATTATCTTTGTCTCATAACTCAGAGATATCCTACATAGCCATGGAACAATAAATAAGAACTCCTTGCAAAGGAAAGTAGGGCCTTCAGCATATTTTGACAATATTTATAGTGCTTCAGAATTTAATTAACTATTCAGATTGTCAAGAAGAAAATTATATATTTAATGAAAACAGAAAAAAGTAGAAAGAAATGTTAATTCTAATGTAGAGAATAAGAATTAATGYTTGGATTCCTTATGTAATCAAATTCCACTGTGTGAAAAACAAAAGTAATTAGATTTATATCTTTGGAATTAGATTCTGTTTAACTCYATGTATATATTAATTAATTCAATATCTGCAATTTAAAAGAATTAATATATAAAATGTTAGATATAAGAGGAAAAACTATTCTGAAGGTCTAACACAGCCTTCTGATACTTCCAGAAAAACTCAGAATTCAGAGAAGATTTCTGCTTGAATGCTAGAAACAGATCTGGTTTAAGTGTCTGTATTGATGCTTAACATTTAATGGAGAACTGACATAAAGACAGTTCCAAATCTATTATTGAGCTAAAACAAATGCAGGAGCTGCATTCAGAATTCTTCAAGTAATGGAATGAGACACACAATGAGATAAGACCAGTTTTTCCACAAATGCTGATGTCAATGATGATTACCAATGCGTGTCAACAGGGAAGACGTTAGACTGCAAGAAGGGAAATCTTGACATAGATTTTGTAATGCTCTGTTGTTGTGCTTGAAATTATTCCTGAATAGAGAATTATGGATAAGCTATTATAGAACTTAGGTTGTGTGGATGGACATGTCAGGAGTAAATTRACTCCAATTTTGACTAACAGAAAGCTAACAGCTAATGGGATAGMAATTTCTGTGAGCCATATGGGCACATGAATATTTTCTAATTTTGTTCTATGAATATTATCTGTTCTTTTTCTATGGGCAYATTATGTTATAATTATTAGTGCTGCTTCTGGATGAAATAAACAAAATATGATTACTGGAAGGTTAAAGGAGAAAAAAAGACAATGACACCCTGTTGGCAATGTAAATTATGCCAATGAATCAGAAAGGACTGTGACACATTTTTTAAAATACATTATCTGTGAAGCACTGCAAATTGGGAGTCAGGTATTTTGGTGTGCATTCAGGTGGAAGATTTTTGAGAAGGAGTTAAAACTGGATTCCAYTTCAGGAAAAGGTATCTGCTCATTTGATATAGACAATTTACAAAAAAACCCACCTTTTTTGTGCACTTTTCTGCAGACCTCACAGCTAACTTAGAAACTGTTTGCCACAGAACCATGTGATTTTATTTGTTCCCTGTGGAATGGACCATCATGAACTATAATGGCTGATAAACAACAAACAGCACTGAAAAAATGTTCTGCTCTGAAGCCTAAAAAGTCATCAGATGCAATATTGAGGATATTAGCTATATGGGGGCAAAAATTCTGGGAAAGGCAGTCACTAAGTGTCCAAGATGCCCCACAGGGTGACACAAACCAGCATAAGTCCAAGTATCAYGTAAAGAAATAGGGAAGCAAATGGAAAAATACAAAAAAATTTATGCACTTGTTTAAATATCACTGGCTTCAGTAGTAAATGATTAAAACCTTCTTAAGGAGATGATATTACTAATATATTTAAAGTTTAGGTCATAGGATTTGCAGATTCCAGAGAAACCTTGGGAAGTTCTCCAAGCCAAGATGTTTGTCCTGTTCAAAACAGTGCAATTCAGACTCCAAATTAAAGACAATCAAGGTCTCATACAGGAAAGCTTAGATAATGCATTAGGATTGAATTTGTAATAACACCTCCATCTTCAAGGAAATTTCAAAATATATTTAAAAATTGAATTGCACTTAAACTTCATTCGAAAAGAAGTTTTGAAGAGTAACAAAAGTTATGTGGAAAAAAATATACACCCTCTACTTAGCAACCTCTTAAATGCCTAAATAATTTAAATTACTTATAAATGAGAATGTCTTCTGTGTATACTTCAATTACTGCTTTTAGTGTATTTTCTCTCTTTTTTGTGTAGCATACAGCATATACTCAATATGTCTCCAGTGCCTATTATCACTGTTCTTGTACAATAAACTTCTTATCTGTGAGAATATGACCTTGACACTGTGAAAAAAAAACCTTTTAAAGAATAGCTCAATTAAAATCTAATACCTCTGTTTAGGATTTGATTTCATTACTATTCATAAGACCATGCAACACTATTTGAGTCATGAGTTCTCATGCAACTCGAATACTCGTTTCAAAAGAGTCATTACAAAAATAATTTTTATTCTTCTCTCTGCCCTATTGATTTTCAGTCACCATGGAGCTTTCTTTGTTGACTTTGCAAAGGTCTCTGTTGAAAGTTCATGCTATTGTTGTGATAATAATTGTTGATCAGGTCCGTTTGGAGCAGGTAAATTTAAATGCAGGATAGGTAGAGGTGGGCAGTAGTAAAGATGCATGCAAATCACAGAGTCACAGAATGACTTGGGTAGGAAGGGACTGCAAACATTATGAAGTTCCAGCCCCCGTGCCATGGGACACCTTCCACTAGCCCTGGCTGCTCAAAGCCCCATCCAATGTGCCCTTGAATATCTCAGAGATGGGGCATCCACAGCTTCTCTGGGCAACTTGTTCTGGTGCCTCACCACCCTCACAATGAAATGTTTTTCACATCTCTTGTAAACATCTTCTCTTCTAGACTAAAACCATTCCCCATGTCCTATCGCTATCTGCCCATGTAAAAAGTCACTCTCCCTCTGTTTTATTAAGCCCCCTATAAATAGTGAGGTAAATCCCAGTGAGGTGTCCCTGCAGACTTCTTTCCCCAAAGCAACAGTAAATGTGGCAAACCAGAGTATCTCTCTGGTTCTCCTGGATGGGCAGTAGCCTGGACGGGGGGGTGATCCTCCCTGGCCTGTGCCAGAAACGGTGATGACTTTTGGTCTCAGTCCATGGAAAAAGCGCTGCCAGGGTTGTCTGAGGATTTGGAGATCACAAGGGTTTGATTGGTGTGATTTTTATTATGTCACTGGGTGAGAAAGTATAGTTTTTAGGTTTTTCTGTATAGGGGAAATGRAGTCAAGATGGAGGCAGATCAGTGTGATAAGAGCACATGTTTCTGTCTTCCTTTTCCTCTTCCTCTTTGCAAAGGGTGTTGGGTTTTTAGGATTGGTAAAAGTAAAATTTCACTGCCTGACATGAGTTTTAGTTATTGGTGTTTAGAGAAAAACAATGTTAACGTAGTTTAGAATATAAAAGCCCAGACACTGTCTTGGGCGGGGCAGAAACCATTTTTCCAGCTGCTTGTGAACTTCACGGTGGATGGAAAGAACTTAGAGATAAGATTTGAAAAATAAACATCTGCAGTCCGCAACCCAGACGTTCTCCAATTGCTTCTTTCAAGCATGGGTCGGTGAGAAGAAAAATTTACACTGCCGGGGTTAATCTCAGAAGAGATAACTCCGACAAGTAAATGGGCTGGGAATGTAATATAACCTACATGAGTGTTTTGGAGTGCAAAGTTGCACTCCAAAAATGAACTTTGGATGTGTCTCTTAACCTRAGTGTTTGTTTACCCATCTCTAATTGAGAATAATAACTGTCTAACCTGTAGGGAATTATGGTTCTCAATCAAATAATTTTGCAAACTGTTCTAAGAGGGATAGACCAACAGCCTTGTACACATTAAGTGGAAAATAACATTTAAAAGCCTTAAGCTTGTCTTCAGTATTATTTGATTTGAATTGGCATGGACATTTGTACTTGTGAAACAATCTCTTTCTTGGATATAAATTTCTGTTTTCTTAATCAGTGAATATATTTCCTCTCTTTTCCCTTTTTTATTTAAAATAAAAAAACACAAACAAAACAAAACAAAACAAACAAAAAGAAAAAAAACCCCAAAACCCCCAAAACCACAACCAAGACTATCAGTTAGCAAAACAAGGTCTAAGACGAGAAATTAAAAAAAGCACCAAGTAATTCTTTACCAAAAAAAAAAAAAAAAAAAATCAACTAATCATTTGACAATTTCAGGCTATTATCAGGGAGCAAAACAGAGAAGGAATATGCACTGATTTAGATAAATATCAACTTCACAAAGGTTATTATGCATTAACTGAGCATGTATTTGAATGTGAAAAGGCAAATTAACCCCACAAAAGTCTTAAAAATCGGAGGGTCACTCAGAAAAAATAAGGGCAAAATGAAAATGCAAGCTATGAGAAATCAAGCTCAGTCCACCCTGAGTTCAGAATGTAAACATGATTAACAAATATTTTTTAAATAGGCAGAAAAGAAAGAAGAAATTTTAAAAATTATGCATGGTCTAAACCTTAAAAAAATGCCTTGTTTTTCACTGAAAAAGAAGATGTGAAACAAAGGAAGGTAAGCAGACCCTGCACAATTAAGAAAAATATGTTAAGAAGAAAATTAGAATCTGAATTACTACACCCAAGGTAAATTAAGTCTAATATTTGAATTGCAAAAATATATAAACACCATTGCAGAATAAGTGGTACACTGGATAAATTGTAAAATTTGTACCAATATTCCTTATGCTGAGTATGTAAATACTTGATTTGATAACTACATATATGAGAAATACTTACAAAGGGCAGTAATTCAGGTTGGGGCTACCCTTGGTCACATGAAAAACTAGCAAATTTTGTGGGAAAGCATAATTAGAAAAATTGAGATATGTAAAAAGGGGAAAGATTCAATGCAGAGGAACATGGTGGCCTGACAGGACAACTTTTGCTCATAAAAATAATTGATTTTCTAAACAAAGACATCAAAAAATGTCCCTGATATTTCAGGCAGAGCATAGGAAATTGGTGCTGTATAATAAACTACTTCTTAAACTTGATTAGAGTAGYAGAAATTGAATGATGGAATAGAAACATATTAAAGGGGAAATTATAGCTGTTATTCAGAAATATAAGAGGTGAATTTTTTTGTGTTTCTCTAAGTTTTGATATTAAACTTAGCTGTTATCTACTTTAATGACATTGCCATAAAAATGTGCAGTTTGACTAAGCRCATGGCATTGTTACAAGTAGTGCAGAACATGAGAAACAACTCTGAGACCATGCAGAGATCCAAAAGACCAAAAAAACTAAAAAGGTTTGTGCTAAGACAATTAGTAATTAAAAAAAAAAAAAGAGAAATTTAGTTGCTACTAACAAGAATTAGCATCATGAGCAACATTTTTTGGATGAAGGCAATGCTTTTAGTTGATGGCCTGTTTGATGTGCATGATCAGTCTGAAAACTTACATTGTACCAGTCAAGGAGTATTTAGTATGATAGGCAAGTGTTCAAGCAGAGCACAGCCAAGGCTTTTTCTTTGCCTGACTGTGTATGACTCATGATCAAGAGACAAGAACTCAGTGAAAGAAGTGTGAAGAAGAGTTTGAGGAATGATCAGAGCAGAAAAAGTAAATCTGAAGAGAATGGCTGCTTTAGCTAATCAGACACCAAGAGCCCTACGACTTTTGAGGGTGAAGATGAGAGATGCTTGAGATTGACCCAAGCAGCCCAGACCCATCCTTTATTCCTCAGCACTCCCCATATGTAATTTTGGTCTGTGTAGCTCTTTCTGACATAGTAGAAACCAGTTTTCAACTCTGCCTTCAGCTTTGGATTGGTTGAGTCACTTTCTTCTTACTAGAGAGAAGTTCCAGAMAAATCATTAAAAGTCTAGTCATCAGGCTGCCCAGCAGAACTCAGAATTAACAGGATGGTAGCACAGTTTGGACATCTTTTTTTTGTAATTTTATTTTTCATGACATGAAAGAGATTGTCTATTGGCTACATTATTTAGGAGCTTGGGTATCTGATGATCTCTGTCAGACTTTCAAGTTGCATAGGACATGATGAATAAAGTTGTCCAAATTTGACTTTTACTTTTACATATATTATAGCACTGTTGTGATTAAATACAAAATTAACACAAAGCACTAAATGTCTGTGAATTTTTTTTTAATTCGAAGGACTGTAGCACTGAAATAATCTTCCAAGATGATCCTTTAGCTTAGCTAGAATTAATGTTGTCATGATTTTCATCTGATTGATAGTTTGACACTACCCATTTCTGACATTTCACTGCTGTTATTTCATTTTGGGTTCAGTGGCACTTGCACAAAGTGAAGTGTTTAAAATTATTTCTGATGTCTCAGCAAAAGGAAGGGTCAATAAGCTGCTGGGAAGGAAATGTACAAGTCAAATATGCTGCGATATACATTGAAATCATCTGGAAACAAATGGACAGAATACACTAACATACACTTTTAGCTGATGACAACAGTTTCAGAAGTGGAAAAATAACCTAATTTTTTGAAGTAAACAGCGGAAAAGTTTCTGCCTAAAGAGCTTTGAATGCATCTTGTCTGAAAAAAAAAAAATTGTCTATCCTAAGCAATCAGCTTTTATGCCTCTGCAGAAAAAAGACTTTTTCCAATGATAACTAAGTAGTTTCACTGCATGAGCTGAGGATGCACCACTGAACCACTTGCWCAATTATTTCAGATGGGTCAGTGATTGGAGTCTTTTCTGAATCAGGGACAGACCTGACAAACTGCAGCTTGGTATCCACTGACTTCGTGAGAAGGTTGTTACAATCTCGAGGAATCTTGGTCCTTAAGAATAATAATGGTGCCAATTTATATGAGATAAGGGAGGAAATAAAAAAAAMCAAAGTCAGTGAGAAAGCAGACTTTTTATAAGGTATTTTATAAAAGAATTCTGTATTTCCTGGATGTTGTCTCCTACTAACTATGAAATTCCATAGAACAATGCATTTTAACATTCATATGCATATGCATAACACTTGCAGAGTTTTAATAATTATATTTTTGCCTGTAGTAAAGACATAATGCTATATCATATTTATGKATTTTAACTTCATATTCTTATTCTTCATCATTAATTTTTATGCAGTCTTGGGTTAGTTAATCTAAATCTCTATTTACATAATACTGAACTACCATAATTTTTTCTCCTTCAAATCACAGACTATTTTTTCAATATGATGGGAGATTGACTGAAATGAAATGAAAATGCTGGTAGTGCCACATAGTTTCAAATAAAATTTAGAATGCTTTAAATCATCCAATACTTAGTGCTCTAAACCATTAAAATATAAACCTGATGTGTCTGTTTCTGATAAAAATACCAAAAAGTACCAAGCAGGATGAACTTCTCCATTTTTAAATTCAAATTTTATATTTGGATTTATTTTTGTTTTGTTTCTTCAAACAATAATTAAGAAAAACAATGTGTCTACTTGCAAAATCCTCAAAGCATTTCCCCCTTTATAATTTTTTTTAAAGCTAACATCTTAAAGATCATCATAGAGTTTGTGTGTATGTGTCTGCCTGTCTGTCCCTCCAATTCCTTTATGTAGTTAAATCCTGTTGATTGAGCTCTACAGGGAAAGTAAGCATTTCAGACCTGTGAAGTTCCTCCAAATTTAATTAAATATAGCAGCTAGGTAGGGCAGAGRAATCTCTCACATGCTGTCACTCAGAAAAATGTTTCAGGATGCTGTTATTCCTTCTCAGACAGTAGGCAATCTTCTGAAAATACATCACCAGAAATGCCTGCAATGGTGAAAAATCTTTATTCAAAGCCCATACATTCTTAACATAAAAATCAATAATATATGATATGAAAATTATAGTAATTTTTCCTTAATTTTCACATTCCTGKCTTTTCAAGTTTCCTTTGCTGTATTTTGTATTGCAGTGTAACCTAACAGAGGTGGGATCCCAACATCTGTGCCAACTTTTCTGGTTCATTTTTTTTTCTGAGGAATTCAGGTGAAAGTCAATCTGTGGTTCAAGATGTTAAGCAAGGCAAATGTTTTCAAGTTCCTCACCTCTTGCTACACAAGTCTCCTATGACTATCATTCAGTGCCATCAGCAGGTTATACTGCAGGGACTGGGTATGCCAGCCTGAAGCCCGTCTGCAAAGGTAAATCCACACTCTGTCGATCAGTGCTGAGGCTAGAAAGCAGTTTGCCAGCCCTCCACAAAGCTGAGACAGCTAGTTTTGTTTTGGTTTAGTAAAAAACACCCATAGGGTAGACAAAGGACTATGAACAGTTTCAGAACAAGATATCTTTTTGAGCACAGTGTGTGAAAGTTTGGTCTTTAAATAAATAAATAAATAAATAAATTTATATTTACAAATATAAATATTTATATATTTATATATATAATATAAATTATATCCTAAATAAAAGGATAGAATGAACTGTCATTCTATCAACAGCACAGAAGTGCAGAAAACCAAACACTTACCTCCATATACCTGACTTGTCATGTGTAAAGGGAAATAGAATCTACCTGGAGCTAATGCTACAGTCATTAGMATGAAAATAAGAGTCACTGCAACAGAGCRGKSGTTYAAACCTAGTTTGGTGTTGCCAGAASTCAGAGTATGACAGCAGCCCCCTSCCCAAACTGTGCTAAATATCCTCCCTCCACTGTGACTCCAGGGAAAAAGGTGATCCTCCAGTGAGGAACAGCCAGGGGTGGGAAGCAGGGACCCCTGAGTTGGGTGTCTGTGGTCTCACAGGGGATCTCCCTGCATGGGCATCTGGGTTTGCATGGAGAAGCACAAGCACACATCCAGCTGGAGCATCCCCATCTCCCATGAGAGGGGGATGACAACAGTGACTACACTCCCCTAAGAGAGGGCTGGTGGGAACAGCAYGGCCTGTGAGGTGTCTGGCTGTGTSAACTGTCTGCAGAACTGTGTAAAYAAATGCRTGYGAGTGACAATTATACATTTTTGAATTGGCTATAAAAGGATGTTTAAAAAATAGTCTTCATATAAGAACATTTTGTAGGTGTGCAGTAAAATGGTTTATGTGTTGATTTGCTGATATTGATCCTGAATGCACAGTTCACTGATTGCCAGTTAATTACATGCCATTAGTAATTCAATTAACTGCTTCGATCCTGATCTGATTTAGACAATATGAATTTCTCCCTAGGACATAGGGAAGCTAGACTTGATTAGTTTAGCTTGGTGTGGAAAAAATGTATATAAATGATCCTGACTGAAATACACATTCATTCTACTTTTTATTTGACTGGAAATGTACGTTGCCAGAGTCCTAATTTCTTCCTAATTATATCATTACTTTGCTATGCAATATAAGTAAAACAATCCTTGAAGCCAGAAATAATTTTTTAAATATAATTAATTGATCTAGTACCTAAGGTTGAATCAAGTAATTATTTTATTGACTATAAATCCAATATGTGCTGTAATGACCCTTAGCTATTCATGGCTAAGATCTCATAATCTTACACTCTAATGAAGAATCAATGCCATTGCTTTTAAAATCTATTTCCTTCTTTTCAGAGAGGACAAACAATGAATGAATTTTTAGGACCTGCACCTTCCACTTAAAGCTTGGAAAAAAGAAAAGAATTTGTAAGTGGTCAGTAACCCTTTCCAGCTCTGCAGGAAAGCCCTGCATAAATTTTAATGTAATATTTGTATCATCAAGCCTTACACACACACTTATCTAACTGCATAATTTTTTGCTGCCCCCTTTACAATCCCTGCAGAGAGGCAAATGTGTCCAGAAGACCTGGAATGCTCCCTTTCAGGAGTTGTATGATCTGGATTGTATTGACTGGGTCCTGAGAGTACAAGCAAAGTCTGTCTAGACACCCTCATGGCTGTCTGCAAAAATACCCAAAATTTTGGAACACAGCAGCAAAACTTGAGTACCACTGCTTGTTACTGAGTCAATGGGCAATCTTGCACTGGAGAGGGTAAAATGCACAAGTTCTTCTGTTCGAGGGAATGAGGGAGAAGAAGGAGCAAAAAGTTAACATGTCTGTSTTACCAGTGGAAGCAAGCAAACTGATGGTACGGGATACACAGAATGGAATGATGTTAGGATACATGTGGAAAAGATGCTGACTTACTCAGAGGACTGCATGGAGAACATCTCCACCTTGGTTTTATCCCTGGCAGGTTCTTTCTTCATTTGTAGATCAGCTGCTGAGAAAATTTGTCTTTTTGAAAGGTTTCTGGGTTCCAGGAATATACATTTTCCTTCTCTGAAAGTGGCACTGCCCCCAGGAGTTGGGTCAGAGACGGAGGTGGGAATGCTTATCTCCAATTTTGCAAGGATTTGTTTACCTTTCAAATTGTCAGAAAACACCACCTGCTCTTTTACTGCTAATTCTTCTGCATGTAGATAAGAAACTGTATTATAATTGGTAGAGCACATGGACCTGCTGATGCTGGGACGTAATGGCATAGAAACTGAAATTTGGCATTAAGGGATCTACTCAGGGAGAAATGAMAAAGCTGGTATGCAAGATCAGCTGCAGTTCAGGTGGAAAAAGCCTTAAGCCAGGCTCAGAAGCMATGGTTCTGGGAAAATGGTGCATTAACAACATCTGGCAGGATAACAAATGAATAAGCTGTGGATGGAGTGATGCTCTTCATATGTTTATTGATATAAAGCAGCAGTTTTAAAGTTTGATAGTAAATGCAACAGTGGCTTAGCAAAATTCAGCTACAAGGCACCCTTGATTATTTCATGRTTAGAGAGTAAAGTCAGACAAAATYRTGAGGGAGACACTTCCACTGAGCCRTGATGATCAGAAGGAACCCCCTTTTGTTCCCAGCTGCCCTTTGAAAAGGGAGCTTAGATCCRTCTGGATCCATGGTACATGCTCTAAAGTTTTGGGATCCCTGAGAGWGATTGCCACACTCCAGGTGGGAAGCACACCTGGATTTCTCCCTTCTCCCTGGCCCTATTTCTTCCATACACTCAGTTATGTGGGATTTATGTATTCTGTGCAGGAAGATTAGGATGTGCATATCTCTGCATTATGAACTCCAGAAGACTGGGTACCTGYGTTGAGTAAACTGGCAGAAAGCTTGTGGGTGAAATGAAGTTGTTATTGATACTGATCATTTTTTCCATCACAGAGAAACATTGATTTCCAGACATTTTCATGTTCAAAAAGCTGTACAAGCTGGAATCTATTTATTACAGGTACACTCTGGAATAGTTATAAATTGAAAACCTTGCATCTAGAGTTCTCTCTGAAGGACATTGAAAGGTTGTAAATTGTCATACATCTCCTGCATAGGAACATTTCTTCACCTACATATTTCGTCACCATTGCCATTGAAAAGAYAGAGACTGAAGCTTCTGGAAACAATTGATGGATTTAATTATAATCATAGTAATAATGTGATATTAAAGTAATTAGAGACTCTCTTATTTACAGTGGTTAAAGTTCATCCCTCAGCCTTGTCAGAAGTTCCTTTCTCCCCTGTGAAATTCTTTATCCCCTGAACCTCAAATACATCTGGTACTTGTCAGATACAAAGCAGAACCAATACATAGACTCAATGGGACTCACCGAGTTACTGGTGTTACTGGGGAGTGCATATGGAAGGTAAATACTTACAAATAGCTAYAGAATAAAGAGGTGCATCTCAGCCTGAGTCTATTGGCTCACCCACRACAATGGTAGGAAATGGGCCACAGCAGTGAGAGCTCCCAATAACTTCTCACTTTGTCTCCCAGAGCTTGGCTATTTCAGATTGCTTAGGAATACTAAATTGAGAATGTTATCCATTGTGAAAAACTRGTATGACTGAAATAGAAGCAATATCATGTTTTTGCCTGAAAGTATAGAAAAGTCCCAGTGGAAAGTGTCAGAAATGGCCAATATCAATAATTTTTTAACCAATATTCAACAAGTTTTCAAGCAATATTTTTAAACAARACAAACAAACCAAAMCAAAACAAAAATTTATCACTTTTTCAGCTCTTTCAATCCACAAACAACTCTAAAATCCAGAAYGGAAAAATTTGACTAGTGAGATACCAATATACAGAACAATAATTCTTCTTTTATATAGTGAYTACGGTTTGAGAAATTGAATTTCAAATCCTCCAACATATTTTTAATKAATAATTTCTATCTCATTCTTGCAATTTAATGCTCAGTTATTTTTAGTGTGCTATGTGTATTAATGTATGTGAGACACTTCAATTCCATGTTTACATTGAATACATATCAGTTTTATTATGAATACCTAGACTTGCCATGATGATATATTGTAGTTTATTTGTAGGTGTTTTTCTTCTTTGCACCTTTTTTTATAATTATACTTTTAAAAATTTTATATATATATATATATATTATTTTTATTTTTTGATTCTCCCAGAATAATAAGAGGAAGGAAGTTGTATGTGGTGATTACCCTGTACAGGAATCAGAACAGGATGTGAGATGATCCCAGCACATTTCATTAGAGGGTCCTCTTATCAAATTGCTTTATGTTTTGTTTCAGGCTGAAGTTAAGAAGCCTGGGTACCAGTTTCTGCCAGTATGTTTGGATCATAAACCACTATTGCTCTTTACCTCTGAAGCATGAGTTAAGAGGAGAAAAAAACTCCAGATATAACATTGCAAGACATTTGATGTTTGCATCCAGATGTTGTGTCACAGATAKCTCTACATGAAACCCTCTGGCACAATGTGGCACAGCAGCACAGTCTGGGCTAGAGGATGGAGACAACAAACTGGCATTATCTACCAGTGGGAAAAGTTGAATCCAGGGAAACAAGTTACATATAACCATCACAAGTATAAAAAATCCTGTTAAGATTTCCTCATATATGTAATATAAAAAGCTTAAATAAGGCATTGTCATTAAGTCTGTTACTACTGCTACCATACAGCAAATCCTGTATGTCTTCACAGATGGGTAAGATAATGTATGCACAACAGAGTTTGCAATCTGTGGATTCAGTAATTTTCTTAATTAACTCTYTTAAGAGAGTACTTCTGCATTTAGGCAGCTTAGAGAAATGTTTGTRTGGACAAGCCAGAAGTTGATATTTTCTGGTCATGAAGTGCTCATGAACAGGAGCCATGTGGAGTTGCTTCTGTTGGAAACCCAGTTTGTAGCCCTAGGCAAAAGATAATTCTTTCTCTCACTATTTTAAAGGGGAAAAATAATTTAAAGCTGTTCAAAATGCCTGAAAGAGTAGGATGTGTTAATATTAACAAGATTCTTCTATTTTGAAGTGGAAATGAAGATGAACCATTGATAACCACTTTGTAGAAATCACTGAGACACTAAATTGGGAGGTAGTTTTAAGGCTTTTCTATTAAGGAAATAATTCTGTAAATAATTGCTTTAATTTCAAATCAAGAAACAAGCTTCTGACTGTTACATATGTGAAAGGAAATAAGACGTTTTATTGGAAGAATTAACAAAAGCATTAAAAGAAAGAGCCTATGCTTTTTAAATTAATTAAGCAAACAACAACATTTGAAAAGATTGAAGGTCTGCTAAATTGGTTATAGTATTTGTCTTTAAATTGGATGTAGTTTGTCTTCTCCCCTCCCTGTTTTGTTAGTGAAAGCAGGTAAATGGGTATGATATTTCTTTACATAGGCCAGCAATTTCAGACTTCAAAGTTTAAAGTTGGAGATGTAAATCTGCATTTAAGCACCTGAACAGAATCTTCAGATACTCAAATAATGCATTTATCACCCTTGAAAAAGCAGTCTGCTCCTATTAGGTGGCTAAAAGCAGATTTAAAAACTTACATTTAACAAGGAAAAGTGTAGCAAATGTTCTAGCAAGGGTGACAAGGAAACAAGAATCCTCTGTAAGTGCAATATGTTACCAGGGAAGAAGGAGATCAAGCAAAGAGTTGATCTGGTGCTCACCAAGGAGAGATAGCTATTGACAGGTGAYACAAAGAAGAGTCAAAGYATTAACTGCATTTTCGGCTTCAGCYTTCAGTGACAATAACAGTGTTCATCAGGCAGCTCATTACGTCACCATGAACAACGAGGGGTAAAGTCTCAGGCCAGAAGAGCAGTGACATGAGCCAATTAGAGAGCAGGTAGATAAGTTTGAACTGTCTGAGCTTGATGAAAATCACTTTATGGTACTGACTCAAACAGTCYCAGGGTCAGCAACTTTGTGAACTCATAAGGACTAGTGTGGCTTCAGAAGCCCAGAAAAGGAAATGTATTCTCTATTTTTAATGGGTATAAGGAGTAACCTAGCAGCTGACCTTCAGTTCCTGTGAAAATACTGGAATAAATAATTGAATTAMATGTGTACAGCTAGTACATGTTTATAAGGAGATGAAGAACAKCTGAGAACAAATCATGTAATAGTTTTTCAGCTTCCTTCTGTGAGAAGTTAARAGCTTTTTCCTGAAAAAAGAAAAGGAACAGAGATCATGTGGCTAAACTTCAGCAGGTCTCTCTYAAACAAGCTAAAGAGATATGGCACGGCTGGAAGGGAAGGATATCATACTGGGGAAAGTAGCTATTAGGTTCACTGCCAAGTTGGAAGGATGCTGTAAGTGGAATTTCACAAGGTCTATCTTCAGCCTGCCACCACTCGATATTTCCCTTAATTATTTCAAAAGCATGAAGTGTATACTTATTTAATTACTAATCAGCACCAAGCCAGGAGGAGCTCCACTAAGATTTGAAGGAAGGACTAGAATACAAAATGATCTTAAAAAAAAAAAAAAAAAAAAAAAAAAAAAAAAAGAAAAAAAAGAAAAAAAAAAAGAAAAACCCAAAAATTCAAGACAGTTCTAAAGGGAAGGAAACAAAATGTGTCTACAAAGTAGTAGCAAGAACAGAACTGCAAAACAAGGGAAGCCAGGTGGGTCAACAGGGTTGACCATATCAGGCCTGGGTTGGTGGCCTGGCAGACCTGGGTGCAATCCTGCAATGCTCAAGCAGGGTTAGGTCTGGGAAGTCACACTCCCCAGTGAAAGTTTGGTGAGCATCATAAAAGTACAAAATGTCCAAGGCCAACTGGGAAGTCAAGTGCACAGATCAGGATGGGCAGAGGACAGGACGGGACTCACACTCACCCTCACCACGAGCTCGACACTTACATTGTGCTCCTGGGCCAAGGGTCGGAGACCTGATGAGCTTACTCAGAGAAATTCAGACTTTCTGATAGCCTTGGAGTCTGGTCAGAAACCTTGACCTATTGAAGGCATTCAGACTGCTTCTATTAGGAAAAAAAAGGATCYTTAAAGGAGGGATGATAACTTGTCTTCAACAAATGAGTAGAAGAAAAGAGACAAATGAGCTTTCTCTACAAGTAGTTTTCAATCAGAAGCAGTGGACTTAAACTGAAGTAGAAGAAAATTAGTTTAAACATAAGGGAAACATTTTCTTAGTACCAAAATAAGCATTGCTGAAAGGGATTTTRCAGAGTAAAATCTCCTTCATCCATCACAGTTTTCTAAGTATGATTGATCATGGCTTTAGACAAGAAAATGGACTGAGTGACCTTTAAGTTCCTTCTAATCCTATTTTCTSTGATTTAGTAACAATGTTGATGAGCATACTCCACAGAATATGTATCTACAAGTAATCAGTGAAATGATTTGTAGAATAAGGTACTAATGTAACAYTTTAACTCTTTAGTCCTAAGTGATTTGAGTAAACAGAAATAGAATTTACGTTTTACACCACAATTACAAATCATCTAGAAGAGATGCTATTTATTAACTTATAAGATGTAATTATTGAYACTGAAATATCTACTTTTAGGTGCCACATTTTGAAAATAAGCATAAATGCTTTTCCAGTGTTTTCTATAAAAGCTTTCAAGATGGCAAGCAGCTTTAGGCAGAGCAGGAGACATTTTGTCATGTGTAGCTAAATACTACATTCAAACAAAAGTAATGTTAATCACTTGTGGATCATTTTAAAGTGATTTGCTCTGTCTAGTCAGCTTTGTCTATTTGACTGAATTTAATACTATTGACATTTCTACTCTCAATTTTAAACYTTGTATTTTTCTCTAACTTGTTTTTAAAGTGACTTAATTAAAGAGTGGGTAGCTTGATACAGACACCAGGGTGGCAGTTGCCTTATAATATGAAGCRGTGTACAAAGTGTGCTGAGTTGACATATAACAATGTCAGAGACTGGAAGACCCTGAGCAACCAAACYGCAGTTGCTTATTTATTTATTTATTATCTAATTCAGTCCCTTGTTGTGGTCAACCTACACTTACCCATGGAAGCTTGTACTGCACAATTAGCCAAGAGCCTGTTTACCACATGGCCATCTTCCATGAAACAAAACCACTAACAAAATTGTCAATAACTTTGTCCGTATGTATAACCAAAGCTAAGGTGGAAGTACTGCATTGGACCATCCATGAGAGGATTCTGGGACTGTATGAATAATTCTGCCAATTGTCCCTTAGTGGATCCTTGTGGGTCCACTAAGGGACCCACAAGGATCATCGAGCCCAGTTCCTGGCCCTGCACAGGAGAGTCCCAAGAGTCACACCTTGTGTCCAAGAATATCACCCAAAAGCTTCTGGAACTTTGTCAGGCTGGTGCTGTGACCAGTGCCCTGGGGAGCCTGTTCAGTGCCCCACCATTCTCTGGGTGAAGAATCTTTTTCTAGTATCCAACCTAAACCTCCCCTGGCACAACTTCAGGYCATTGCCTTGGGTCCTGTCCCTGGTCACCACAGAGCAGAGATCAGTGCCTCATCCCCTCCTGAGGAAGCTGTAACTGCAGKGAGGTCCCCCCTCCCTCTCCTCCAGGCTGAACAGACCAAGTGACCTCAGCCACTCCTCAAACAGTTTCCCCTCAAGGCCCTTCACTGTCTCTTTTGCCCTCCTTTTGATAGCAGGCTTAAATTCTAGTAGCATAAGGRATAAAATAATGGGAATAGATTCAGGGAGGGGTGGAAATAAAGGCTGGGCCTGAGAAGGCCTGGGAAAGAGAACTGGCCCTTCACAGCCTTGTCTTTACCAGATCATGGGAAACTGCATCTGCATAATCATCATATGATAAATGATATTATTTAAACTGTAATAAGAATAATGCGAAACTATGTAATCACAACTAGAATCATGAGAAAGGATGTCTGGGAGTTTTGGGAATACATGCTTGGATAGAATCAAAGTATAAAATAAAACAATATGGGTTTAATAAAGAATATATCGTTGTGTAACAGAAGGGTATAAAGCATGTTCATCTCTAACCCAATGTCAGAGCCTGATCTGGGTTTTACCCCAGGTTCCCAGTGCATTCCAATAAAAGCACCTGCATATATAATCAGCCTTGATTATGTGTGTTCCTGAATGCTAACACACTTTGGGTGTTCTCTAATGAAATTTCTCTGTTATACTGTGGCACCCAGAACTGCCCCCAGCACTGGAGGTGAGGCTGCCCCAGCCCAGAGCAGAGCAGGACAATCCCCTCCCTTGCCTGGCTGTGATGCTGTGCCTAATGCCCCCAGGACAGGGTTGGCCCTCCTGGCTGCCAGGGCACTGCAGGCTCATGTTCAACTTGACACTGACCTATTTAGGGCTTGATTTGGTTACCTGAAGGTAAGGATTTGGTACCATGGAAGATGTTCTGGGCTGTCTCTGCTGGTCTTCATGCCAGTGCATGAAGTGCACTGTATTCCTCCTGTGCCAAATCTATAAGCTTTATATAGATCTGAGCCCTACATGGCAGAAGATATCTCAAATGGCACTTAGAAGTATGTATTTTGGTTAGGTGAATCAAGGGCTTAAGCAGCTCACTCTTAAACACCCAGCTGTCATTTGGTTACCAACATCTCCATGACTTGGGATGAAGGCAGACACTTGTGCTAGTAGATTTATTCAGTTGTTTAACTATAAACCTGCAGTGCTTTTTTTAACCTTCTGTGTTATCGGACATGTGCACTAGTTAGTGACAAGATTGTACTCACCTGGACTGACAACYGGAATGTGGCTTTACATAGAGAACAATTAAAATTAGAAAAGTTATATTTATGTACAGAAATTGTAGGTGTATATATGGCAAATACCACTTTGGAATACACCACAGTAACCCCAACTTTATTTTGTAAAATCCCACCTATTAGATAATATCAGATGAAATAGCAAGACTCACAACCTTATTTTTTCCCCTGTTTTTATTACTAGTCAAAATATATTGGTTTTGGTTTATTTTTTCCCTATCTGTTCTCTCTAAAGGAACCACAGAAGAAACATAATATATTATAAGGAATTGCAGAATATAGAGAAGCAATACTTGAAGCCTTGCTTTTTCCTTCCTCAAAATCTGCTTGCAGGTGATATATAATATACATATTACACATAATATGATAACATTGCAGCAAGAAATGTGCCATACCCCATCTAGGTGCCTATGCATCTRTACTTTTAAACACTGATAACAGKGTGCTTGTGGAGCAGGTTTCATGASCTGCCTTGCATCACTGCCAGTTTACAGCAGGTTTAGTTACACGGAAAGAGACTATACTCACTCAGGATAAGCATCTACTTTCATCTTCCTTTATTGGAATATTATATGCCAATTATCACTCCCTCAGCTGTGTATAGAATGGGCTTCTTCTTCCCTAAATGTGGGTTTCTGTGTGTATTAATCACCATGGTCTCCCTCTGTGATAATGGAGAGASAACAACCTCACTTGGCCAAGTTTCATGTGCCATTTTAGGTGTCTGCCTTAAGATGAGACAGATCATTTGCAGAAGTCCCTACCTAKCTGCATTAGCAAGAAAAGCCAGAGAACAAACTCCAGAAGACTCTTGTTTTTRATAATGAATCTTCCACCATAGCTGCCTCTTACCAATTAGCTGCAAAGAAGAAAGCACTTTAAAATGCAAAGAAAAATGACTRAAGGCCAACTTCAGTCCATTTTCCATGGAACTGGATGGAGGGTATTTATATAATCAATCATGCCTCTTTTTAGGATTGGAGACTAACTTGCTACAGTTCTCAGTCTATATTATGAGCCTATATGRTACATGTGAAAATGCCTAAATGGTTTGTGTGCCACCCCTATTCASTGCTATCCACAGGAAAAAAGGTATTTTAAGGCTTAGCTGACTCATGTCTAGCATGGTCAAAGCCAAGCATGGTCAAAGCCAGCTCATTTCTGTACCTACTGACACAAATATAAACTCAGGTATAGAGCTGCTATATACATGGAAAGCCTGAAGCTTTTCATGTGGAAAGTGCCTATGACATGATTCAAAAGATGTATAAAATACATTCACAGGAACATTATTCAGCCCTAGTCTAACTAGAGGTTCAAAATTATGCCTCTCACCCTGTACCTGGATATTCTTATGATACCACAGTGTTCAAAGCACTCTGACATGCTGGTGGCTCCTATTGTCCTGAGCATCCCTATGAATTACTATGGAWGGATCTGCATCCACCTGGACCCTTTGTATTATCTGTCTGTTTTGAAATAGTCTAGAACTATAGGAGGCAGAACTGCATGTACTGTGTTTCAGTCTTCCTAAAGAGCAACAAAATTATCACATAGATTGTAAAAGATTTGGWGACTCAAAAATAATTTTAGAAATTTGTCTTTGGCATTTATCTAAGGTTTTTACCAACATATGATACCCTGTGCTAACCCTTACAATAAAGCTGAGTTTTTATTCTAAATCAAAGGGGGAAAGAATGAAATTCACTGTGCATGAATGTGACATTTTCATTTCTATTTAAAGTTTCTTTACAAAGTAGAGCTCAGGAGGTGCTGTTCCAGTGCTCCCTCATTTATATCCTATTTTGTGACTCACAGAGACCTTKTATAAACAATAATTGTGAAAAATAAATTAATTCTCTCCTCATCTCTGTTACTCCTGAAATGCCATTACTGTAGTTCACAAAAATGGACATGGTCTGAGTGCTGTTCATTAAAACATTGGTTAACAAGAAACAAGAGAGATGTTAAAACAGAATTTCKTTTAGATAAAATATTGCTTCCTATGCTACCAGCAAAGATTGAAATGGATTCCTTCTGTTTGTCATAGGAGGCTACTAATAGCACAAGAACTCCCTGGAGAAACCCACTGAAGCAAGGCCATGACCCATCTCTGTAGGAGGTGATCCACCATCATCCTTCCTTTGTGGCTTTTCTGCAAGATGAACAGCTTTAGGTTACACAGGAGCTGCAGGTAGAGCTGAATCCACTTTGGTTTTGGACTGCCTTAGCCACAGCAGGAAGCCAATCCTTCCCCTTCCTACTCTATTAACTAGATAATTTAAAGTGGCATCCTACAGCATTTCAAGTTAATTGAAAGTGTTAAATGAAAAATGATTGACAGAACCAATTTTTGGTTTTATATAATTTGCACAGGCTTGTGGGAAATGTTCTAATCATTTACCTTTCCACTCGACATTTAGGAATACATCTTGCTTATATGTTGYAAATGTTTTTTTCATGCTGAAAAGATTTTATACTTTACTAGGTTTTGTGCAGGAAGAAAAGTATCTATGATGTGTGCTGAACTCCTTCAGTTATTTTGGAAATAATGATGAAACTGTAAGATTGCTGATTAAATCACCGTAATTCCCAGGCAGGATGTCTAGAGCCATCAGCTCTTGAGGCCGTATAACAAACTCAGCAAAGCATCTGAAAATCTGACTCTGATGTTTTTCAGCTAAAATACTTCAAACTGATAAAAAGCACAAAGAGGTAAATATGCCACACTGCCAAACTACACCAGTGATACTGCACAATAAGAAGCTACATTTTCAGCAGTGCAATCAGAGCATCATCTCTTGCTCAAGAGTTAAGATGACATTGAAATATTACTGTTAAAAGTTAAATAAATGAAATATTTTCAGTTTCATCAGGACTTCTGTAGGTTTAATCAATTAATTTAGAAGCTTAACAGAGAATGATCACAATTAAAAAGGTCTTTCATTTATAATGTTACTTTGTTCTGGGAGAGGTTTCCTTCACACAGAATGGGAAATAGCTGGGGAAGAAGAATATTTATCAGTGGGAAGATTATTTTTGGATGCTGCCACAGAATGGATTTAAGTGCCAGTCTTTGAGCTACCAAATGCGATGAAGTGAATCTGAAAGTATTACACATGACTGGATTGTAGCCTAGGCYAGACAGTTATTTGAAGAGGCAAGCTGAAGTAATTAAATCATCTCAATGCTACAACTTTAGATTCCAAGTAGGGTGGTGAGAAAAAGTAAGATGCAAAAAATTTGTTCTTTTTCCTAAAAAAAAAATCCAAAACAAAACAAAGCAAAACAAAACAAAACAAAAAAACCACCACAAAGCCCCATTGCATTATATCAGACTGCACAGATTCTCTAGGGCATGGCAAATACATGTTACACAGTGATGGATGAGGAAGAATATGCTACAAGAGTGTCTGTTGAACAGTATGCAAGTTTTCCTCCTATTTCTTGTTTTTGCAGGGAAAAAAAACTGAGATGATATTTCTATATACACATTTTTGTATGAATGTATCCTTAGCTGCCTGTGGAGACTGGAATAATTATTAACAATAATTACTTAATTAGCTCTGGATATTCAGAAACAGAAATTATAAYGATACACCCTGCATTTCTACCCATGGGCAAGGTGTATAAGATTCTGTAAAAAGAAAAGGAATACAGACTTCCCTGAATATTTAAAGTATATCAGAAGCTTTGGGGTCATCACATTACTGATTGAGATTCATCTCTAATTTTATAAAACTTCCTCAGTGCATTTTTGGCACAATCGTAATATTTTAAGACAGTTTTATACTGAAATATTTCTAATCAGAATCTCTGGTGAGAATCCTGAATGGAAAAAGAAATCTCAGCCAGTATATTTTTAAAGCATACAGCCATTCAGAATCTGATTACCTTTCCACATTTTCATACAAAATGGATTAATGTGTCCCTGTCTTTATTACATTTTCAACACTTGTCATTCATGATTAAGCCAACACTATGAAGATGTATTACACAGCAGCATAAATGGCCACATTAAAATAGGGTATATATGTGCATGAGAAGTTAAAGGCAGATTGATTTGTGATACTTTTACATTAGATGTAATGTACCTAAAAATATTTCACAGAACTCRAGAGTCAACAGTCTGAGGGGAAATATAAATAAATAGATGGAAGCTTACACAGAGGGCTGCAGAAAGCTGTTAATTAACTCAACCAAGAGTGGGGATGTGAGAGAGTGTTATGAAGAAAGCTAGATCCAATTTTTCATAGATAACAGCTCAAATCAGAAATTACCACATAATTGGAAGCAACTACTCCAGAGGTCCAGTGCTGAGAGACAGAGTTTATTATGGGGCAGGATTGATGTGTACTGAGAAGGATTCTGGACAARTCTTACTTTGTGGCTGTCATAAATTATCCCTAATTCTCCTATGAAATTATTTCCCCCATTAATCACAGTATTACCTCTCTGTGCAATGTATCTCACTTCTACTAATTCTGCTACACAACACATGGGCTTTCAGCAGGTAAGGGGCTTATAAGAGAAAATGGAGGGAGACTTCCTACGAGGGCCTGTAATGGCAAGAGAGAGAGCAAGGATTTAAATTTGAAGGACAGTAGATTTAGATTGGCTGTAAGGAAGAATTATTTTACTGTGAGGGTRGTGRGACACTSGAGAAAGTTTTCCAGAGAGGCTTCTACATCTGTGGAAGTGTCCMAGGTCAGGTTGGATGAGGCTTTGAGCAACCTGGTCTAGTGGAAGATGTTCCTGTCCATGGTGGAAGGAGTAGACCWCATAATCTTTAAAGGTCCCTTTCAATCTAAACCATTCAGTGATTTTCTGTTTTATCACCTCCACAGAGTACCTGACTTCATTCCTATTATTTCAACCCCACTCCAGGTTCATATTTTTTCTACTGGACATTTTTTTGTTGCTATTTTGAGGCATTCATTTGTGTTTCCAAAATAGAGTTGCACTCAAATATGTTTTGAAGCTTGTCATTGGGAATCTGAAATGGGTGACGGAGCAACACAATCCTTTCTGGGTTTTTTTCCCTTTTTTCAYTCTATTTTTTTAAATACCAAATTAATCAATCAAAATTTCTGCACTTGGGATCTAACAAACTTAAAAATCAATTATAATAATAATTTTGTTGTTGTTGTTTTCTAATCTGTGATGTACTCTGCACATATAAACCTTTACAAATCAGAAATCCAACCTATTACTTGATAGGTTTTAGACCTCTATCAAGAAAGTTGTAAAGTAAGGCAGCTTAGTCCCATTAAAGYCTGTCTTGCCATCTGCTTCTGGAGGCAAGGTTTCTAGTTGAATATTAACTGTATAACACAGCTGTCAGCAAAAGAGTGCAGCTGCCATCTTAAAAGTCAGTATGAGGCAGATCCATCAGACCATCATTATAAAATGACCTCTAGAGTGACATCACCTCTAGCAAAATTTCAGCTTGGAATGACCCTTAAAACATCTTTTTTGCTGTCTTTTGTATAATCTGCTGCAACAAGCACAGGAAGTACAGTAGTGTGGTTTCTACTGTGGCAGTGACTCGCCAGCCAACCTCTGACCCTACATAACAGATACTCAGATGGAGACTGCAGTAGAGGGGCCAGGCCAGCCCAAAGCAGCAGGTTCAGATCTGCTTGGCCCCAGATTTTTGGAGCATCAAGTGGTTCAGTTCACAGTGCCCGTTCATGGGAAAGGCAAGCGAAGTTCTATGGACATCTCAYTTTCCCTTTCCAGTGTGGCCCTGTCTGAGCAGCCCTCTCCTTCAGCAGCCAGCTCGCTCCTCAGYCTCTGTGCATATACATATCTGAGCCAGCTAAGTTTCATCTTGTWCCCCTCTAATTTATCTCACTGGTACTGAATTATCATCCCTCCTGTGATTCTCAGCCCTGTGCCTGCTCTTCATTCATCATCCTCATGCTTATTGTCTGTCTCCGATAGCATTGGCCGCCGCCACGCTCAGCGCCGTGCACTGCAGAGATTATTCACGTCTAAGCTGCCTGCTCTGTGTACAGCCAATCTCTCCACCTAAATGAGAATACCTTTACAGTCTTTCTGATAAACACTGACCCCCCCTTTGTATGCCTCTTATCCATTTTTCTCTGAAGTCATTCTCACTGCTTGCCAGTAACAGTGATCATGGTGAAGACTTTAGTGAGAGACTTATTTATCTGCTTTGGGATGATTTGGGGTCATTTTTTTCCTCCTGGATACATTTCATCTCTGAGGCTGTTTCCAAGGGCAGTTCCATGGTTAGGGAGAATTTGGAGGAGAGTGCATTTACAGTTTGGAGTTTTTCTACTGAAGAAGGGAATGCAGAGCTAGCTGTCTATGGGGAATTATGAGAACAAGATTCTAAATCTCACTGCTTTAAATTATTCCAAAAGCCATGGCCTGGAAGGTGTAATTGGCAGGGAAGTGTAGAATTTGTCAGTGCAGCTCAATAATTATCTAGTCAGAACTCCTGAATGAACTCTTCCCAGTAATTTTTTTCAGCCCTAGACAGCTCTGCAGCTATTTCAGCTTAACCATTGTGAAGTAGTCATGATTTTGTGTAGCATTTTTAGTTTCCCAGATGAATAATGCATTTTATTTTGCCCACTAAAGTTACTGGGGCTCAGGTATTTTTACCTTTTTAATATTATTTTTATTATTTTGAAGAAAAAATTGTGATAGATGCTAAATCTGTTTTGTACAGYACAACATATGGCTGCCTGAAGTACCCCTCTCCCTCATTTTTTTATTCATATGATACATGAAAAATGGCATAAATGTATTTCATTGTGTCACCTAGAATCTGTGTAGCCAACAATAATGAATATGCTTTMCTCTTCAGCTTGGTAGTGTTTCATGTTTTCCTGACAAGATTATTTGACAAGCAGACCCTGCACTGGCAATGTTGTTTATTTTCACAGGCATGTAAATTATCTTGACAGTCTCATAAACATAAATTGGCAAGCATACTGTCCCACAGCAATGCTTGTTAAAATACACTAATGGAATATAATAAATAAATTATTCTAGTGTATTTATAATATGCTAGCATACTATTACATCTTGTGGAAGTTATACAGTGCAGGATTATATGCTCTATATTTCTTACAGTTCACAATAACTTGTTGGTCAGATATTTAATGCAGTTAACTCTGAAGAAAAATACATTGATCCATACTCAGGGGTATAKTCAACTTCAAAATAATGCAAATAAGAATTTACCCAGGCATAAAATGTTAGATAGTTTTTTCACTCTGCACACATCCGTTTCATGGAATCATACAATGTTTGGGTTGGAAGGGACGCCAAATTACACTTGGAATACCTGTGCAGGAGGTAGGTGGAGAGAAATGTACCTGTATCCAACTCACAAACTGAATGCTTGGTAGCTGGTAATTACACAGGATACCAAATACTCAAAGATGCTTGGAGTGCACTTGGGAAACAGGTTTAGCTTTGGAAGTCCATGAAGAATGAATGCTAGTTATTCACGGATGGTCCAGGTGAATGTCACACTGTAATTGATTCAGCTCTTTTTGCTGGTTGTTCAAAGTTCCCCATAGAAGCCATCAGCAATTTGAAGTTGTCCTTGATACCAAAGAAAGAAGCTTGAGAGAGGTYTTGGATGTCTTTGGAGCCAAAGCAAGCTGAGACACAAACATCAGCGGCAAATATCACCTCAGACTGTGAGTCCATGACCACATCATAAGTGTCAGCTCAGGGTGGCCTATAACCTTCAGAGATTCATTCTTGTACATTCCAGGCCTCTCTAGGGTACCTTTAGTGCCACTGGAGGAAAGAAGAGTGTTTGAGGAAGAAATAATTTCACAGAATTTATAAGGAGATGAACCATGGTCTCAAAGAGACTGTATCTCAGTTAAGGAAGCCCAGATCAGGCGCTCAGATTCCAATAATAATTTTTAAGTGAGCTAAAGTCAGGGAGAATTAGTTCTACCTAGAGAGTTTGAAAATTGAAGAGATATTCCCCTCAATGTTTTCCCTCATTATATAATCACCATTTTATGAATCAACTGTAAATAACAAGCARCATCTAATCTTCTCCCAGGAGTAATTAAAATAACGATAAGGGAAACAACTCCAGAGCACTTGGCTACCTCCTATCTCCTTGACATGTGTCAGGTTGGTGTCACTGCCAGTATCTTGTTGAGACTGAATTGCCTGCTTTGTCAGGCTGGATAAGAATTTGTCTTTGTATTTTTCTCTGAAATCCTGAATTTTTCAGTACTGATATGAGCCGATGTTCAAAAAGGTCATTAAATACCTTCAAATTCTCAGGCTGCTTTAGCACCAGTCTGACTGCTGTCTGGAGCTATCTAATTAATATCAGATCCCAAAGACTCCCAAGAGCCACTCCACTGGTCAGCAACAAGCCAGCCCAAAGGCACACTCCACAAATGGCCTTTAGGGTCGACTTGCTCATTTTCAAGGCAGGACAGGGGGCTGCCTTGTAAAATTTAACCTGCAAAAATTTGTTTCTAAATGCACAATACAGAGTGCAAGAACTTTACTTACTGGTGTGGTTTTATATTGGGCCAGTTTCAATGAAAASTTTTCCTAAATAGAAATGACTGCACAATATGGCTCATAATTTCATTATTTTCTTACCCCTTCCCTTACTGAAATAAATATTTATTGAGCTCAACAGGGGGAATAAAAAGTCCCTGGCATTCTCTGTGTACCACTTTTTGTATGAGCTTTCCTACGTCTCATTTCTCCATGACAACCTCATTTGACAGGCAGTCCCTGCTTTGGCAACGTTGTATCATATTTTCTTGGGCATGTAAATTCTGTTGACAGYCTCATAAACATGAATTGGCAGGCATAGTGTCCCAAAGCAATGCTTATTAAAATACGCTAATGGAATAGGATAAATACATTATTTTCAAATGCAAGCAGAAAATACACACAGGTTCATATGATATTTCTGCAACTGATTGATGGGAGTTACAATCAGGGACAATTAAAAAATTTCTAAGTTTGTGGTTCAGCTCGTGTAGCAAGCACTGCAGGTCTGCCAGGACACCCWGTTGCTGCCACAGCCTTTTCTTCCCAGTCCCAGCACCAATGCTGAGACACAGCCAGCCTTGTGCATGATGTTTCTAACCTGTGGCTGATATTGTTCTCCCTCAGCACCTCTCTAATGCCTTTGCTGGCACTCTGAACCCACAGATCCTGGTATCTCTGAGCCACACAGCAGCTGACTGTCACCTCCCTCAATGCCCCTCATCCCCTTCTGTGTCACTGCAATAGGATTGAGGCTGTTACACACCCTAGGAGCAAGTGACTGCAGTCTAGGAGCAGAAGGGGAACAGGGAAGGAAATTTCCAATTTTCCTGAGTTTTCATTCCCCTTTGGTARTGTTTTTGCTGTGACAAAACCAGACTACAGAAATTGTACCTATGACAGTAATMGTCAGGCCAAATAATGAAATTTTATTAGTTGTGCAATTCCACAAGATTTTTGTTTTATTTTGAAAGGTGTTCTTAAAGCTTTCTTTTAGTGTATAGATATTTATTTCTTTAGCATTATAATAAGTATAATTACTTTTAATAGTGAATATTTTTTATTCAGCTTCAAGTAAATGTTGCCCATTGTGGACTCCCCATCCCTGGAAGTGTTTACAATCAGGTTGGATGGGGCCCTGAGTAATCCTGGAAAAACTCTTTGCCAATTAAAATTATGGAAAACCAGTTTAAAAGTTAGGTATATTTAAAATTTTCCAAAATTGAATGCCATTAGTCTAAAATTAGAAAAATGAAAACCAGAATATTCTTGTGACCTTAATTTGCCATTTATCATCCAATCTTAGAAAGTTAACMAAATTTTTATTTTTATAATACTGCAGAAAATTTTGCAGTACTGCATTTTTATTCACTTTGACTTCTCATGTTTTAAATATAGATTGATTAATTTAATTTCAGTTGTAATAAAGGTCTCAAAGTCATTCCAAAGAAAGATTTTAGTGCAAACAAACCTTTTTTGAGTAAGAGAAGCAGAAAGAGTGCTGTTAAGCCTAATTGAGAGTTAATAAGCTCTCACATTTATATGTGCCCATTTTATTTGGGGGTAGATGAAGTCATTTGTATAAGACAAGCTTCGAGCACTAAGTAATTTATCTGCAAAATAACGTTAGATAAATGTAAGTTGCAGGATTAACCTTTTCAGTAGGAACTTTGTAATTTAGAAACAATTTAGAATTGGACTCAAGGTCTTAAACTAAATTTTCAAAGGTGAGGACAGACACCTGCACAGATTTGCAGAACTGTGTAAAGAGGTTAGTTAGCTAAAACCAGAACAAACAGAGCACTTATGAGCTTAAAACACTGCTCAAGTAAAATTGAAGTGTGACTTCCAGAACAATAATGGAAATATCCCCTGACCCAGTACATTTCAGATGTACCATCCATCTGTATCTCCAGGTATGTGGTTAGGTTAAAGACACCTGTCTGCAAGACAGTCAAACCAACCCCCCACTTATAGGCAGTGGTGAGAAAACAGCACTTTTAGGATGCAATTCATCAGATTCCCTATCAAACCCCAGTTTTAGATGAAGATAAATTACACCCTTTAAGTGTCTTTTTCTTTTTGGTGATCRTAAACAGTCTAAATAAGTATCCCATAGTAGGTTCCTGCATCTGACCAGATGAATCCTACCTTTGGTTGTTGGATACCATGGAAGAAATGCCTGAGGAACAGAGGCACAAAGAGCAACCTTGCAGAATGTCAAAGCCTCTGTGCATGAGGTAGAGGAGCCCCATCTCTGTTCCCAGTGCAGCTGAGGAGTCATTGGCTCTGTAATGGACAGTGCATATTGGGGCAGGGACACAGACAAGGGAGAGTCTCAGCTTATGATCTGCAACCAAGCACAGCTCCCAAAAGGAGAACTTTTTTCTTGATTTTTTTTTTTGGCAATTGCTATTTAAACACTTCATAAAACCAAGTGCATAGCTTCTGTGACAGACCAGAGCACTGAATTTTCTCTTGTCAGTTCTTCCGAGTGATATGTTGAATTGTCTAATTTTTAAATGGCACAATGTTCACTTTCCAGCTGTCCAAGCTGATGCTTTAATCCCAGACAGAGACTTTGGGTATTTTTGCTTTTGGGTTAAAAAAATTCTTCCACTCCAGAACTGCATATAATTATTTATATATGTGTACACTGGAAAAAAAAAATCTAAATGTAAAATTAGCATTAATTAAAATTTTCCCACATACTTGACTCATAATTATTCTCCAGCTATAAGTAATAAATATAATTAGGACAAGTGAGAATCATGGGACAGGAATAGTACAATGAATTGGAGAGAAATTGCAGAACATAGGTTAAGAAGAGAGGAAAAGTACYATGGAATTATTATTGCTTCGGAAAGAAATTAAGCTTGATGGCTCATGACRTTTCTCCCACTGGTATTTTTCAGTCCTTTTTTTAATGTGGCACTTTAGATTATTTCTGATGGTAGCTTTAAAAAAATGTATATTTGAAGTATGTCTAAATAAAAAGCATGGAAATAGGTAAAAGTGTGTGAAGTGCAACTACTGATATCATGTACAGGAACAAGAATTATTTAATTTGCAGAGATTGTTAAAAAAGATCCCACTGAGTTCACTAGATTTACCACCGCTGGGTTTAATCTGTATCAATAAATGGAGGAATCATGCAATTAGTACTTCCACTTTGTAAAAGCAGCTGAAGAGAAGCACGAAAGCAGACATGAAGAGGATAAAACAGGAATGTGGAGGCTAAAGATATAAAGGAATGTAAAGTCAACATTTTTGTGTGTCTATATGAATTGCTGAAGTTAGAGCATTTTGCTGACAATTGCTTTGAAATAAAAATTTTGTGAAATGTTCATAGCAGGGCAGAACTCACTTGCTTTAATGTGTCTTAAAATCTGAAAGAAGGAGAAGCAATATCTTTTATTAAACTAGCTGATGCAGTTATAAAAAGAGACCAGTTTCCAGGACACAAGAAAAAGGTTTGTATGCCTGAAGCATGTCTGGTTTTGAAACCATGMAGCTGAGTTAATAAAAGATCCTTCCTCTCCCTAAACCTTACCTCTCTATATACTTGAATATCATCCATAATGATCCTATTACTTGAAAATATGAAAAATTTCAGCTGGCTCAAGAAACATCCCTCCTCAGATATATCCTCCAGATTTCTGACTTTTGTCATGATCATTGTCCAAGCAGAACAGGACAGAATGAGGGACAGCCAGTTTATGAGCCTGCATGTACCTCACAGWGGCTCTGCATTTTGCTAACACTGGCACAAAATATTCTCAGAGTTTTGGATCAAGGAGATGACTTTTAAGGGCAGAAAWACAAGTGCCAGTCATCAATTGACAATGTTCAGAGCAGAAGCTCTGCTTATTCCTGTGTAAATATTAACCCTTTAACAAACCAGTGTAAACAGCTGATGGATTTATTTTGCTTTTTTTTTTTTGACAAACAGTAGATTAAATGAAAAACCCTCCTGGCACACCTCCTGGAAATAAATTTTACACATCCTTCATAAAATAAATGTGGTGGGGTATTTTGCAYCTGTCCTGAACCATTCAGATAAACAATTGTAAAATTCACATTTTCTGGATTATGGTGATTTGCCTAATGCTGATAATTTGTCGGGAGTCTGATTGATGTGCCTTTCTCATATATATAAGGTTAATGTGCTTGTTAGGACTGGATCCAGAAGAAATGTTTGCATTAGACCCCATTCCATTAGATTTCATTTMTTTTGGCCAACTGTTAAGGCTCTATTTTCTTCCAATTAGGTTAGTATTTGATCTTCCCAAGACCATCCAGAAATAAACACCAAGACTGTTGTTTTTGAAAGAAAAAAGACACTGCAATTTTTTCCATACATCTCTATGTTACTGTCTGGCATTTACCATTTTCCAATGAGGACTGATCTTTTAGGAGATGCTAAGAAATATTTTGAAACTTTTTTTTAGCATATGAGTAAGATAGATATCTCATATAATGTTAGCATCTTATAGCAATTGTGAAGCCTGAAGGGACACAGGAACACACAAGACCTCTTCCAGTATTTCTGTATTTCTTTGCTAATATTAGAGTAATTATAAATATTAATATAGTCCCCAATTTTAGATTCAGAAATCAGTTGCTGAATTTGTTGTGAAGAGGGTCAGTTACAACAAAGCGGCAGTCTGAGTGGATAAATAGTTCACCAAAACATTCACTAAGCCCTACAAGGAGATTTTTATGCTTAACGAAATATTTAAAAAAAAAAGTGAGGTA